>JAHZNB010006893.1:0-12170 GCA_027744295.1 Callyntrura guangdongensis | reverse complement strand
TTTGATTTTCATTGGAGTCTTCTTTTCTAATTGGTCAATAGCCTGTTCCACCCAGTAAATGTCGCTACGAACATCAACAAGTTGAATTCTCTCTTGGGGCAACGTGGCACGAAGTTCAAATTTTTGGTTTTCACGAAGAACCTTCAGATCAACACCTCCTGCAGAGTGAATTTTTCCTTCAAGTGCAAGTCCAGACTCGATTGGGCCACTTCCGAGGACCATCTTTGCACGGACAACGGTAGCAGCACTGGGCATTATTTTCGTTTTCATGTCGCCATTATTTCCTCTTAACAACGATGGAATATCCAAGTTTCCAGTAATTTGAAGGGACAACACGCTGGTGCCCTCAGTGGTAACTGTCAATGGGAGACCTGATGAGGTTGGCATGATGAATTCGTCATCCATAAACATGAAAGGTTCTGTAACTTCAATGTTTTGTTCCTTTGCACCCTGTGCAAGTTTCTCAATGGCGCGTTGAATGCGAGCGATCAACGGTTGTCTCTTCATGCCGTTTTGGGAGAAACTTTCAACAAGAATAGATGTTCCTAAAACACGGACATAGATGTCGCCATTTCCATCACTGCCTGTTCTTTCCTTAATGTCCACTTCGTTTCTAAGGTCCTCAAGTTCTTTTTCATTAACAGAAGAGAGCGCCGCACGCTTGAACCTATTTGAAATGCTGTTTCTAATTTGACCAATTTGGTCAGCACCTTCTCGCACAATGTCATCAAGAGTTACTGAGCGAACTTTAGAAGCTGGTCCTAGGAGTCGCTCAATAACATCTTCAAAATCTTCCACACAGAGACCAAACTACAAGAAACAAGCAGTTGATGCATTTAAGTGTGTAAGACTTCGTCTCAAACTGTATATAGTGAAAATCATTTCACATGTGTATTACCTCAAGAAGATTGTAAGATCGACCGAATGCAGCAACGGTGAAATTTGTGTTACTGCACCGAGGAATGTAAGAGTCTTGGGAGAAAATGACGTTGGCATCCAAAGACAAGCCGGAATTCATTAAAGATGGATCGAAAGCAGAGATTTCATAGTTTCTCGAAAATTTCCTAACATCAGATGGGAACTCACGAAGAGTAATTTGTTCGAACACTTTCCTTAGTGCCAGTTTGTCAGGACTAGAGCTTTCCAATATGTTAATCACATGAGATACCACGAAAGATCCAACTGTTGGGGCGAAGGGAAATGTTTTGCTTTTATGACAGTAAATAAATAGATAAATATTTTCCAATCTACATAATTGGAAAGCCAATTAATATGTACTTGCGTACCTTGATTAGACTCTTCGTCATTGTTTATTACAGCTTGAACGACGGGGATATCTTCAACAGTCAAGCATCTGGACAGGGTTAAGTAAGCTTGAATCCTCACTTGAGATGACTCCTTTATGTCGGAAAATATTTTTCCAGCCTTCTTCTTAAGGGTTTCTTGGCAAGGATCACGACGGAAGCCATCCAAAGCTCTGACCTTTAGCCTTTGATTAGTGTTAGAGTCTGTTAGCAGATTGACAATGGAGGTAACTGCTGTTGGTGTTAGATTATCAACGTTTCCAAGCGCCTGAAGGGCAACAATAACCTTCTCAATTGCTTCTTCTTCGGTGGCTACATTTACACGCTGAGCAATGTTGTTAACCAAGGCCTGATATTGTTCGTTGGCGCCACAATTTGGGTTTGCAAGTCGACAATACTGATGTGCAAGTCCAGAAGCAGCCAAAAGGTATTCTGGCTCGGTTTCAGGTCTGGAAATTAGAGCATTTACTCCTTCCAGAGCATTTGGTCCAGGGTGTTCAGCAAAAGCAGTGTAAGCGATAAAGAGATCCTTGGTGGTTTCTTGTACTTGTCCTTTAGCGATTACTTCTGCAAGAAAGCTAATAGCTCCATCCCCTGCAGACATGGCAGAGGCATCCAGAAGAATCTTTCTGAGCTGTTCTTTTGCCTGTGGACACAATTTTCCGCTGGTAATTTGGTCATCCATTAGCTTAAGGTCATCTCTGCGGGCATATCGCACTTGCTTGCGGAGCTGAAGGAAAAGACCCGGAACCTTAAGGGATACGGTGCCGGATTCAACCTCAGTACAAACTTTGTTCAAAAGATCAACGGCGTTGGATGCAGCAGCCTTTTGCTTTTGCCCATCAGTGGCGTCACCAAAATCATAAAGCAGACATGATTTTTTGTTGGGATCGCGACCCTTTATAATACTGGATTGCACATTGGCCAAGTTAAGGCTGGACTTAATGTCCGTGCGGACCGCTGACGAGTAAAGGACATCCAAAGAGTGACTTTCAGTGCATTCCACAGTTTGAATAACACCTTTTCCAAGTTCTTGAGTACAGGAGAGGATGGAGTTGAACAAGGGGATGGAATGGTATTTCTAATCATTTTAAAATAACATGCACGCTATTATCTGAAGCATTTCAAAGTGATAACATTTTAAGTTCATGAGGACTAAACTTACAGATGGAGCCGTGTACGGGACTCCAAAAGCATTGGCCATGCCACCATCTCTGTTTGTACAGCCGAGCAAATCTTTTGTCTTTGTGTATCTGTTTCCATTTACGTTATACGTGGTTTTACATTTTCCATTTACGTCAGTCTACACAATTTTATTTTAAAAAGTAAAAAAGAAAATTTAAAAATAACCTTGTAATCTTTAGTTTGAACCGCATGACAGGTCTTATTATTGACACAGAGAATGGAAGTGATAATTTTATTTTTAGTAAATAAAATGTTACGGGTCACGAGTTTTATAAGCATGACGTACCTCGATGGTCTCGGTGTCTCCATTGAGAGCTCTATTTCCAAGCATGGAAACAATAGCCCTCTTAATGTTGGTTGACCAAATGGGATCATCGTCACTAACACAGACGCTATCAATGACTCCGTCGCTGTAAGCAAACCGAATCGATGACCCTTCAATGTCACTGACACGACTGATAGCCTACGGAAAAGTATACACACCAGGTCTTAAAATTTATCCGCTATTTAAAGTGTTTGATTCTTAATTTTATGATATATTTGCATTTTATCCTTATAATTAAATCATGTTCATGAAGAAAGTCTTGATATATTCCATTACCTGTCCAGAAGTACTGGTAATTGCAATTTGCTGAACGGTGAGGACCAGGTCACAGGCTGATTGTGCGGCGACAGCAGCTTGACCCTTCACCTTGATTCTATTCGTTTCGTCGGTTGTGCCGACTAGCTGTGTTACTACTTCAGTTTCAAAATTGTAGATGTAAGTTTTACCCTCTTCAAATTTTAATACAGATGACTGTCGCCCTAAAGATGAGAGAAAAAAAATTGTAAGAGAGTTTGTCTCATCTAATCATTTAATGACCTGTCAAACAAAAATTTTCCACGATTGCAATTTTTATACTTGTTCATGGCCTGATTCGACAAGTCATTTACATTTGCCATTTTTCACTGCTGCTTTACTATCGCTCATTTTATAATATACTGAATAAGCCATAAAAATAGAAACACAAATAGTATTACGCATAAAATGGTGGTAAGGTGCATGTGAGGTACCCAACAACCCAACTATAAAATCATTCAATAAAGTTGTTCATGAAAGTTGATTTAACTTTTTCTGACTCATTTTGAAATTCTGACTTATTTAACAGTAGTTTATTTTTTTAAATACCTGTAATCAAAAAGGTGAATATAAAACTATTTCTAGTATTAAATTAAGCAATATGAGTTACTTCTGATGTGCCAAGGAGTTCACGAACATTTTCTTTGAAAGTCTTCAAATATAACCTGCCAAAGTTGTTAGTATTTAAAAAACCGTGTACATTATGCAACTTCAAGAACTATAAACTCGTTTGTTCCTCTTGTCATCTTTTGATGTGCAGTTATTTTGTTTATCAAACCTGAAATGAATGCCCGGTCTGTTCAGTATCAGATCTCAGATATATGCGATGCCAGTTCTTGATAGTGGCACATATTATGCTTCTTTTTACTTCTATACTTTTGGGCACCTTTTTCTAGCATAATATCTCCTTTATAGTACATCTTATTGAGAGTAAAACACTTTTAATGACAGAGAACCAGAATAAATTTTAATGAAGGCGAGTATAACAGTAGAACTAGGTCTAAACCTTCTGGCCACTATATTCAAACGTATATACTTTTTACAATTTTTTTAATCATAAACTGCTGTCTGTCAAAGTTACTTAAAATATTTATGTCACTTGTTATTCTCGTGCACGTTCCTCCTAACTGTACTCGTCATTTAATGTGTGTTGAGGCTGAATCCACCCTGGTTTTCTGACCTGAAATATTTCCACTACTACCAGTCACTACCACGGTGGTAGCCGGCACCTCGTATATTTTACCTTTTGATTTTAAGTTGTAAAAACAGAGTAGTGGTCGAATTTCAAAGGTGGTGGAACCTGCCCTGGTGGCTGGGCAAGTAATTGCAAAGTAATGTATAATTCCCTTTTTATTTCAACTCGTAATGTTAATACTTTCATGAGCTTTAAAATGAAAACATACTAGTGTTTAACTTGCGCCAACTTATTAAAGTTTCTGTGTACAAATTACAGGAAGTAAAGCATGGTAGTAGAAAATTTAACCAAGGGTCAAATAAGCAGCATATATTTTCTAGTTTTTAATAGTTACAAAAGTTAATGTCTCAAGTCTTGAGTACAATTAATACGACGTCCTGGATTCATAATTTTTACATTCGTGAACGCATCGAGTTAGAAGACATTTTATGAGTTCAAAGAAAACCTTTTAGTTGAGCAAGAGTGTTCCTAGAGCAAATTAATTTTGCTAACATAATAGGTACTAAGGTACTTTCATCGGAGAACGACCATCACCAAATGACCCATTCGTTATGTTTTGCTGCACATTGAACTTTTACTAGCCTTGAGCACTCCTCACTGAGGAGTCCTCATCATCCTTGACGCAACCAGAATATTATCTTTTTAAGGAAAATAAACGTTCTGAAGGATCTCTGTACTCACTGTGATATTTTTCATTTCATCCTCAATGTATTTATGCTATGTATTACAAATGACAGCAGTTTCATGTTTCATTTCACGTAATGAACCCAAATGAATCATTCATATGACAGTAGCGATAATTAATATTTGTGACAACAACAAGTTTGGAATATAACATATTTTTTGAGAAAAAAATGAGTTATTTCTTTATGTACTTTTACTCAGTATTGTACGTTGTGCGCAGAACAAAGAAAAGATGATGTCATGAGATCTTGGACTTCGATTTGTTTACTTACATGACGCTGCTGCTTACCTTGTAATTTAAACCATAAAAATATTACATTGCATTTAAAAAATAATAAACCACCTATGCCATAAACATGTTTTCTTTTGCCTTCCTTGAATTTGTTATCGTTATCACACATAAGATTAGTGCTTAAAATGACAAGTCGACATAAAATGTCATATTATGAGTTGCTGATGTAATTAAAAAGAGTGTATCAGTGCATTACGTTTGTAAATGAATTAGGCCAACAAAAACATTGTTTGTATATTACTATAAATTGTGGACCGAGGGGAAAATAAATAACCATTGCTTTCCACTACTCGTTTAAAATGACAGGATATGGGGCAATGTATTACATTAGAGGATCAAATTAGAAGAGCAAATCCTTTGAGTCTACTTTTACTTGCTTCGTATCGTAATCTCTAGTAAAAGCGAAATACGGATATTTCCTAGAAATTTATGCTTGTTTATGACGATTAATGCTTGAAAATTTACAAAAATGTTCATTTATCGATTAGGTTCTGTCTGCGCCTAAAGTTTTCATCTTATGCAATTTCATCTAATCTAATTGATGCAATTATAATGCAATTGAAAGGTGGAAGCTCAATTCTAAAAATTAAAAAATATGTTGAACTTACCTGGAGTACATACTGGGGCACATGTGGAGCCGGGGGTAGGTGCTGTAGATAGAAAAAGGTCCATAAATTGTTAGTTCATTTTGCAAATAATGCATCGGTTTTAACACCTAACATTTTAAATGTTTGTCTCAAAACCGAAAAATAGAAAGGTTCATAGTATAAGAACCAGCATCAGAAAGGTAAGTTACCTGAAAATATAACAGGAGAAATTGCCAACGCTATGATAGCGTACAAAATGGCTACCATTCCTGTGGAAGCCATGATGGAAGTCCACGAGAAATTATAACCGTATTAGAAGGGATGGCACACACGATAAATACGAAAACGATATCTGTCAAAAAGACGAAATACACAATACTGACAATGATAATATTACTATTTAAAATCTGGCTACCTCACAATAACAAACAACTATAAAATGAGCACAAAATCGCACTTTTTTGGTTAATAAAATTACACATGTAGTACAATTAATTGCTAATTACCTGGACAGGCTGGATAATCCAGCAGCCTAAATTCTATAAAAACTGCTGGTTACACTTTTACATAGGAAATAATTTGAAGACTTAAAACGAGACCATGGTTTTGCCGTGTCTTCTCTGAGACGACAAGAACTGACTGAGAAGATAAATACGACATTAAAAGTGGTTTTATAGTAACGGCTTGTCTGCACCCTACATTATCACGCATGTTATTAATGAGGTAAGACACTATATATCATTAGTATAACATGGATTGGATGCGCAATGGATGTATTCAATTAGTTCATCTTTGCCTTCATCAATCGCAAAGAATCAATTTCTTTCATAAAAATTGTACTTCCCACACAGCATTAGATGCTGCATCTTTTTTTTATCAAAAAATAACGATACTGTTATTTGCATAAAACTAACACTTACTTAATATTCGTTTTCCTTATATTCATGGACCTCTACTACAAGTGTACGCACGCAAAAGTAAGTTTATTATTTGCTCTTTGAAAATTATCATCATTGTGTGAGAAAGGAATATATATATAAATGTGTATTCTTGACGGACTAAAAAAATGACCTGAACATGTATGAAAACTTTAATTGCAATCCAATGCTACACGTTGTGCCATGTCAAATACATGATCACACACAAACGGAAATTGTGTTGATCGAAAAACGAAGCTAGTCCTACAATACTAAAACAATTCATTAATTACTGTAGAACGCAAAAACTACAAAATAACTATTTTTTGCAAAGATTTTACCTGCCAACACAATGTACGTAAAGTTAATCGCTCATATCCAGCTTCCAGTAGCTACTAGCTAGAAACAGCGGGTTATATTGGGGTTCCCACATTTATAATATTTGAGAACTAACGTTTAGAATCGGAGATAGGCTCAAACTGTCAATAATGGTAGCCCTGCTGCAAACTTGAGTGAGTCGACGAATCTAATGTAAACAGCAAAACCCGTCTATCGGCAAATTGGGTTGTTTGGGTTTTTACTTAGTTATTTATTACTTTGCGTATCAATTAAGGAAAAAGCTCTCTCGATATAAAGGTACAAGGTACAATCCCATTCCATTGGCTTCTTGTCATTTTCAACAATTATCATTATAATGTCATTACGCCTGCCAAGGAAGATGCGCTAGAATTGTACCTACCTATGTACACTCTGCAAGACTGTAAAGAACCAAGAAATCCGGCTACAATTTAGTCTCTGAGTCACAAGCTTTCACTATCAATAATAATTATCAATGCCTTAACCGTAGCGTCTATAGACAAAGTAGACAAACGTGTAGCTAAATCGTAAAACTATATCTTCATTAGACCGTTGACAAAACATGATAATTATGTTGCTGGATTTTCCATTCCTTCTACTTAACTGAGCAAGCCTTGTTGCATTAAAGACTTAATCATAATATAATCATATATTCTGGATAAAGCCTACCACGGTTTGATACATTCCTACGTGTTGGGTCGAACGAACATTACGACAATTGAAGTTCAAGTTCAAGTGTTTGAATTACTTACCTTGTGCATTTACACGAGCAGAGGAAAACAAGCCATTAGCCTGGATATATTTCCAAGCGGAAATAAATAATCATGAAAGGCTCATCCGGATCCAGCCTTTGGGAACGAGACCAGAATCAACAACAAAAACAAAACTCTCAACCTTTTTTATTGGTGTTCTTCCTTTATACTAAATTGCCTCAACAAAGAACCTGCTCCTTGCACAAACAAACTGTGCAACAAAGTACGTACACCATGAGGTAATAAAGACGACGACAAGCAGCGACAACACCGGGACTCAAAATGAGCCAACTACGGTAAGGTTTAGAAAAGCTTTTTGAGGGTACTAATGCAAGATATGAGTATGTGAGTAGCTTTAGGCAGTTTTGTGGTGTTACTGATTAATATTATGCAGTTGGCTGGTTGTTGTTGAACACGGCTACCTAGTTTTCTCGCTTTTCATCTCTCCTCCGAAAGGACTGAAAAGACTGGGCAAGCCTTGTTTTTAAAAAGTAATAATGATTATTATGTGACATTTGAGGCTCTTCCTTGTTGAATTCGGCTTAATACCAGTGATGGCAAGTTTTCTCGTGCCTATATGCCAGCGTCAGCATCTTTTCCTCAACACTATTTGATAAACCACGTCATTGAGTGATGATGATGATGATGAGGGTGAATAAGTATTAACTAGCAGTATCTGCACAATAAGTGATGATCTTGATGACGATGGAACGGTAAAAACAAAAAATTCTTCATCAATCGACGAAATGGCAAATATATTCCGCCAACCCCGTGCATCAATTTAATCTGCGTTAAACCCAAAAGGTCTATGCATATTTGAAAATGATGAGGTTGAGGTTCATTTCATTTACTGCATGTGCCTACGTAGTTGTTATATACTTTGCTACAAAAACAAACCATTACACAGTTAGTAAGAAGCCACAAAATGAAATGATTATTGGCGAGATCTTTCTCCTGTGTTAAAGGGCAAGTGCCGTAGACATGGTCATTGTTAAATTCACGCTGGGTAGTACTTACTTTAATCAGTGTGGTACAATCCAATAGTCAAGTTGCTTTTACTTTACTGTGTTCAACCAGTTAAGTCGGATCGCGTACAGCAAAAAAAAAAACAGCTCTTTTCTTTATAATTTGAAGTCTCACCTCAGTAGTTTAGTTAGCAGGAAAAAACTTGTTTGTGTTTTGATTGAAAGGATTTTTTGTTTGTCGAATCGATTGATGCAGTATGTATGTATCAGGCAGAGTAAAACGAGACAGTCTATACTTCGACTTAAAACCGTCATAGGAGTTATTTTTTGTCTGTCTGTCCGATTTGATTTTGATGGTTAAGTTCCCCACCTTCTACAACCTGTGCTGCACGAATGTAGGCCCTCACGAAGTTACATTTTAAAATACAGTTTCTTCTGAACTTCAATTTCATTATGTAACCTTTTCAAGACACGGCGTCTACATTTGTACAGTTGAAAATTTATAACTGACCTCTGAAAAGAAAACGTTTACAACTAGTCAGCAACTGTACGGCTTAGAAGTAATTATTATTGATGAATTGTTTTCTTACACACATGCGAACTTTCGCTATTATTGCGTTGTTGGGTACAAACCGTTTCTGATTTTTGTGATCTTTGCTCCCGAACTTAAAAAAGGTATATAATATAAGCTATCATACGGCATTAATTTTATCACTATTGATTAATGAAGAAAGCAGCAGGTGCACACATGCAACCCTCTAACCTCCATGTTTTACAAACAGATTCTTAAATTGTTAGAAATTTATAAGGCAAGGTACTTAAGCGCAAACAACAAACTGTAATTTCATTTATGAAAGACGATAATAGTATTAGTAGTAGATTTGTGACTATTCTTGATTGTGAGGTATCAGTGTTTAATATTACAAATGCACCTTTCAGTTTTAAGCCTTATCAGTAACCAGAAGCGCTGTATAACTGTTTAGTAATAATTGCAAATTGTCAATCTCAGAAATGCTGAGTGTGTGAGTTATGTCTAAATTTTGCATATTCACGTTATTACCCAATTGTTTCTTGCATATTCACTGAGACAGTTAAACTTGGTCATGAATTATATTATCGTGTAGAGTTTATTCAGGATCTGCAACTAATCTTTGTCGATTGTCTATTATTTTGCCAAAGGACACCATGCAACTAATGACCATGCAAAATGTGTACCAGTGAATCAAAATTAAAGCGCCCTGCTGTAACACCATGAACTTTCGAGTTACAAAAGAATGGCATTTTAGTGGATCTTCTTTATTTCATTTCGGCCTGTTCATGTTTATCTGTTTTTCATTATCGTGTTAGTGTGTTATGTGCTCTTGTACGAAACCTGTTTAGTGTCAAACGAAAATTAAGTTTATTTCAATACACACATGCTCCATTGTTGTCTAAAGTGGTATTTAAAAGTCTTTTTAGTAGCCGATATGGGGCTGCGGGTTGTATTATTTACAAATAAAAACCTGTTAATGTATTTTTATTTCTTCTTTTGTACGTAAACAAATATATTAATCGAACACATATCGGTATCCCGTACTACTTCTGATTGGAAATGCAGCTATCATCTCTTTGTCTACTCAAGACTTTTGCAAAGCGAATGGAAAATTTGCAGTTATATTGAAGCAAATGTAATTATCAATGCCGTTACACATTTTCTTATTTATAGCATTTCTATTCATTCACGGCAAACTGGTCTCTACTGCGGCTGCCTGCATATACAGATGCAAATGCATGTAGCGGTTTAAAAACAGATAATTCCACAAATTGGTACCAGTTGTTTTAAAAAATACGGATACTATGAAGCATGATTTACTATTTGCAACGATAAGTAATGGTGTGTTAAATATAAATTATCTGTGGCGCTGTGTCCTCTGTAAAAATGTGTCATTTATCCAGCTATGTACTTGTTAGAAATAAACTATGACCCGACAGGAACATTTTTTGTCAGGCACAGGCACCAAGAAAGATATAAAGAAGCAATGATATGGTAATCGCAAAGTTTCTCTGTTTCTGTCGTCTGAAAATGTATACCTGAAAATCAAAAAGACCAACCTTCGTGTTGAACTTGATGTTTATCAGTTTGCACGCTTGTCACTTTATAAGAAGTTATAGTCAATTTTTTTCATGAGAATTATAAGCTTCATGTATTAAAAGGTCAATGTCATATTTTGTTAACTCTTATCTTAAATCATGAGAGCATCACGTCTCCACAAAGTTGCAAAAAAATTAAATGTCAAAAACTCCGTACAAATGATCATACAAAAGTCAAAGCTGTTCAAATTATGAAAACTATTAATCAGTGTTTTGCTTATTGGCTAACTTGGTTTAAGCGTAAGGATTGCGATTTGTCCCTGATAATTTCGTTTTGTATGTCTATGCCTACATCAGTACGAATAGAGGCAAATAAATAGCGAGCGAAACAATTATTACTAATTTCCCATTGTAGTCATTCATTTTGTCATTCCATGAGACCTGTGAATTGTTAGATCAATTTTATGCACAGCTTTTTAAATAGTTGTCTGCCCAAAGATATTTTGAAATGGTACGGTAAAACTTTAACAAATAGTCACTATTATTTTCTGTTACTGTGATAAATACCGACAACCAACTAAATTGCTATTTGAATTGTCAGCAACCAATTCAAAAATGAAGTTATTTTAGCTAATAATTGCAACGAACCCTGTATATTGCATTGCTGGAAAATGTGTTTTTGTCCCCTCTTTACCAATGAACAAAATGACAACTACATTGCAATCTTTGCAATCTAAGTTGACCGATTTTTTTAAATATTTAAAATTAACGAAATACAAAACCGAGTATACAAATTGTGACATTTCTTACCAATCTGACATAAATACCATTGATTGTCCACAGCTGGAAAATAGGACTATATAGTTTATGAAGTAGATCGAAAATACTTGATATTTAGCCAATAGCAGAACAACATTTATAAGTTCACCGATTGGAACATTACCAAACTAAATTTCCTCAACTTCATTTTCATTTTCATTTACAGAAAGCAGCCATTCAAGCTTGAACATATTTGAAAATGCTGTTTTTAATTTGACCAATTATGTCAGCATCTAGTTGTGCAAAACCCAGAAAAGAAAAAATCGCAGTAAACCAAAAATTCATTCAGTATTGCAAAATTTGGGCCCTTCTGACCAAGGTAATATGTAGTAAATTATGATAATAGTATAGACTAGACGCTATAGACGCATTGTTTATATACAAGTTTCCATCATTCCAATACCTGGCCCTGTCAAGCGTATTT
>JAHZNB010006892.1:0-18380 GCA_027744295.1 Callyntrura guangdongensis | reverse complement strand
TAACCTTGTAAGTTTTATCGCTCTTGCTACTTTATACGCTTTCACTTGACAAAATCATAGTGTGACTTCCTAAAAATGCCAATAAAATAAATATCCCCGGTTAAATGGAAAATCTGCAACTCGAGTAGAAAATAATTTTAATAACAAAAAAATAGTGCCAATATTTCAATAGTCATCCACTTTCTCCTTCAACTAATGTAATGAATGTAGACGTTAGTCGAAATAAAAGAAAATATGGGCAAAAGAAAACAACTATCCTTGATCAACTTCTGTGCTAAAAATCAATATTTTGTTTTTATTTTTGGCTTGTATAATGTTATATATGAAATGGATATTATATGAGCGTACCTTTTGTTGAAATATCCACTAGGATGTGCTTCGCTTTTACGAGAAGGTTCTGATCACTACTCCATACCCGGCATTATTTCAACTGGAGATCAATCTTAATCCTGCTATTGTACCTGCAGTGGGATTGTACAATGTTGGATTGCACTCGAAATGGAGATCGGGATCCACGTGGGAAGAGGTAATGTGGCAACATCATCCCTACCATTTCGTTACGTGACTCTTCCCTCCCTGATATTTTTTTCTCCCTCATTTGTCATTTGTTTTATACCAGTCATGATTCTAAACTTTATATACTGTGCGTTATAATGTTTTAAAACTTAGGTATGTATGAATTCCTTTTCCCGATGGTTTCACAGTTTGTTTATCTTTTACCATCATCACATCAGCGCATTTACTGCTTTTACTGACTGACTGACTGACTGACTACGTATTCTGGTGTTCTGTTGCCTGTCGTTTTAACAAAGCAAGAGAGTGGCAGGGCAATTCGATACCAGTAAACACTGAATGGTGGATATGACCTTTACAGAAACGAAGCAAGTCACGTATATCTTCTGTTCTGTTTGTTTTATTAGTATTATTTTGTTATAAAATATTATCACACAATGCTTCGCTGTCGACGAATTGGTTGATCTTGATCATTTTGAAACATTACCTCGACAGATGAATTGTACGTGTGCCGACAAATGATAAGGAATTGTTTTTTTCTTTACTACTTTATATAATAGATAATAATGTTAGTTTTAAATGACAGTGAGAAAGACATTCATGAGACAACCATGTTTGCATAGTTGATATTAATGTGTTGGATAACGACACAGCAGAAGCTAACTTAACGGTTAAAAAGAATATCGCTGAAACTCTGTGAATGGCTACTGAGAATCAGTACGAAAATGACAGGTTCGGAACCCACCAGGTAAGTTGTAATTCACGTGGTTTGTTTTCAATGACCATTTGGCGTCGCAAGCAAACATAAATAACAACGTTATCTTGTTCATAATTTCTCATATATCCAAGAAGATGGTAAAGAATATTTTTTTTAAATAAAAAATATTCAAATCCTTCTTTCCCATATTTCGCTGACAATTATTGATGCTTTGAATCATAACGCGCACACTTAATTACCCGTAGACATTACGGGTAATTAAGTGTAACATTAGATACATTGAAGTAACCAACGACTCAGCTTTGACCTGCTTTCCCAGAATACTCAGTTGCCAAGAAAGTTGCTCTTTATAATTTACTGAAATTTAGATGTACAATTTTGAATACATTATCGCCATTGCCCTAGTTTACACTTTACAGATGAGAAATAACATTTTTAACGACAAAAAATACAAAATTTGATTTAGGGAGGTTTGGTCGTTCGATGTGGACCTCAAACCGAGTATGCCGACCTGCTAAGGATAGATGACGAAAATAAAGAATTTAATTGTGATCCCGCCGAAGCAGAGGAAGAAGCGGGTGGCGGTGACGAGGAATATGGTGATGGTGGCCCATCGACCACGATACAGACGGATCTACAAAAAAGTCAACTTTTCCATTTTTTCTCTCCCTTGAAGTGGGCTAAAGTGGTAAAATTAGAATACCAGCTGGTCTCAAAGTCCTCTGACAGTGACGTTGATGGAGAAGCTCAAGCTCTTGATCCAGACTCCCAGGACGAAGAAGACGTCTCCTCGGTCGTCGTCCTCGACGATCAGTTTCCTCTTAAAATTTTTGAACTTGTTTATCAAGCTTCGAATATCAGCTTCAGTAGCATTTTAAAGGCAAGTTTATTTTTCTTTACTTTTTACTCCCTTCCCACCATTTACCTCTGTTTTGAAACAATAACCATTCTCGAACATTAGTTCTGCATCCTCGGAAAATGCTCTGCAACATAATTTACATTTGAAGTGTGTGCGTGCTCAAGTGTTTTCTTTTTCTCCACATTTCTTTCCTTTTACTTTTGCTTTTCCAATCCGAGTCTGCTCCTGCCTTATTCCTGCAGTAGCGTCCGTCCTGTATTTATGAGGTTTCTTACTTTTCTGCACATTGCTCTTTGCCCGCAATGAAGGACCAACACAACTACTAGTTTACCTTCACATTAACTAGCAGTTTAAACACGACATGTCTGTGGGTAGTTTCAAAATGTTGTTGTTGCTAGTAGTGGTGGCGGTGGTAGTGTGCCACTTTTCTTCCTTTTCCCCTTTTTTACTGAATTTGCATTTATTGATCTTTGTTGCTCTCTCTTTTACTCTGCACACACAGTGTTGAATTATTTTTTTTAGCCCGTTTCATCTCCCTTTCCAAAACCCCTACATTGACATATTATTACAGTTTACATCGAGGGGAGTAGACCAACCCCACCTGTACCTGAATTACTTTGCAAACTTTTTACTATGCAATATGCAAACTTAACGGTCGGTTAGTAGTACATACATCCAGTTCCAGTTGAACTGACGGGAATGTGTAATATTATTTAATGTTTGTTCTGCCATTACAATGCAATGAGAACTATCTATGCCACTTTATGTGTGCAAAGAAATATCCGTAAAAACTAAGTACCTACAATAGCCATTGACCACCTGCACCAGTAGCAGCAGCAGCAGTAGCACGGTTGCCACCAACATTCAGTTAGATAGGCATTTAATAAAATGAATTAAACCTCGTAGCCGCCGTCATGATCATCCACCTCAACTTTTCTGTTCCAACCACACGTATATGTGTTTGCGATGCAATGCCGTGCCGTTTCGGGTCCTAATTTCTCTCTACTACGTACACGTTTCTTCGTCTTTGGCTTTCACCTTGCTCCTCATTTACGCAAATCTGGTGGAGAGTATTGTTATTTTATTAGTATTGCTTAAATATGACAACACTGACACAGTTGCAACTGCTCTGCTGTAACATGGAACACACAACTACTACCCCAACAGTCTGTGCCTCAAAATAGGAAATCTATTAAAGACGGATAAATAATAAATACTAGTGCTCTCCCAAAATGCACAACCTCTGAGCGAACTCAGAATGTCGTGTGTAACTATACTATAAACAAAGTAAGTTGGTATATCGAGTTTGGGTAGATGTGTGTGTCCATTTGAATAGGTGTACCGTTTGCATGAATGTGTGCATGTTCAATGGGTCTACTTTTAAAATTGTCTGCTGACGTGCAAGAGAGTGTAGCGGCAGCAGACTGGTGAATTTCAACTTGGGCTGTGTAAAATGTAGTTTTTTGGCTTGTATGGCTGTTTTCTCCTATTTTTGGACTTTGTTGTCGTCTCCCTTCACTTTTTCCGCCAACTGACTAATATTTAGGTACGTGCAAAAGGAGAAAAACATCTTTTGTGCTGGGTAAACACACACCGCTCGCTCGCTGCTCTCCGGAAAGAATATAAACTTTCGATTTTACAAACATACCTGCTTTCTGTATGTATATAACAATGATTGGTAGTACAGAGTGGGAAAATTTACAGGATAAATAAAGCCTTAAGTAAACAACGAATCAAATGAAATGAGGAACGTAATGAAAGCACCGCACATTTTGGCACGCAGCGAAGAGCGAGTGGGAACGAGAAACACTTTATTGAGGTGAAGGCTGTCATTTACGCCTCCCTTAAACAAACTATATGTACGCTGTTAATAGGAGGAAATGGAAGAAATCATAAAAGTTATTTTCTTTAGGATTATTATCCTCGTCTTGGCTGACACTCGGGAACAAAATATTATACGATTTTAGAATAATACCTGTTTACGATGTTGACTCTTAAATGTACTGCTGTTGGTGGTTGCGGCGGTTGGCGGTTTATTAACACTCCTACCATGTTTATACGACATCAAGGCCTCAGTTTGTAAGCCTGAATTAATTCCGACCATCGCCTTAAACTCCAGACGGCGGTTGGGTGGGCTAATCCAGTGGAGTACTTCTGAAAAGTACGGCAAGGCGCAGTTTGCTTTCTCACTGAATACCAGACCAGGTCTCACTTCTGGTATAATGTTTACCCTGTGACGATAATATTGTACTTAATCCAACCGGGGATGGAAAGTAAGACATCACTTTTGTTTAAGAGAAATGTCAGTTTTACCGTCAAAATAAAGTGTACAAGATGTTCAGTGTGGGGATGGATGATTATGATTATGGTGGCATTAACACTACACCTGTCTGTAGTAGTAGTACAAATAACAGTCGTAACAAAAAACTCTAACACACGGTCTTAAGGACTTTCTGTTGTTTTTTTGTCGCTGTCGTCGACAACGGTAGTACGGGCGGATGATGGAGTATAATATATAGTGGTGGAGTAAGACTGCAAGAGTGAGTTGCAATAGGAATAAATAATAAAGTACAAACAAAAACAAACTAAGGTACAAAAATTGAATAGCTGAACTTCAATACTTATAGACATTTATATTTGTGGCGCACTAGCGTCAGCGTGGTTATCAAATTTTAATGAGTTCAGAGTTGAGTCGTAAAGTATTATTAACTAGTATGTTGTTGCGGCTGTTAAGTAGTTATGTGTAGTCCAGGCTCTTGATTTTCCAGAGGGAGAGAGGAAAACAAAGAATTCAGGAAAGATGGTTACAGCCTAAAAAAATGAAATTCTTGACGGGGAAAGCATTGTGATCGTAGTGGCTAAAAGGTTGTACTGGACAAAATGTTAAAGTTTACGACCAGAAATAAAATGATTTACATGGCATACTTAATGTGGTCCTTTTACCTTTTCCTCCGTTCAGCTAATTAACTTCGGCTACTATTTCAAGGTCGTCATTTAAGTGCAAACACAACTCAAGCAAGCACTGAGGTGTATTGTTAACTCAATGTTTGACCTGCGTTTAGCTATTGTACTGCTTTTATGGAAACAACGGCAACGATGATGAGAGCCGAAAGAGAAACCTTAAATGTGTTAATTTTAAACCACACACACATGGAACACACGGTACGATAAGCAAACACTAACAAGGACACCACAATCTAGAGAAAAAACAAGCGAAAGTTTACGTTCTCGCGCAAAATAATTCTGTTTACAATATCTAACCACTCAACAGCATTAATGTGGCATTAAGGTTAGACAAACATTATATTAGAGAAAACAGTGTGGCGGTGTAGCCACAAATACCTTTTGTTAAGCGCATTATTCAATGATTCGTCTATGTATGTTAAGTGTGTCGCTTAAAATGCCTTCCCAATATTTGCCAAATATTTCAGCCTTCGAGTTGGTATACATCAGTCATGTCATCGCATTAGTATGCCTCTTTGTAGATGATGACTGGTGAGTATTTCGCTCACAAGAGCTCTTTTCGAGGGCTACGTGAGATTGTGGGATACGTAATGTTGTTGAAGTTGTCCTCTTATGCAATATTATCGTGAGTTGCTAAAAAATTAACATGGGATAAAAGGAAATTATAAAATACATGGAATATATGCATCCACGATAAGATTTTGGTAGCATACTTCCAATCATTTATGAGCACAAAAACTTGGAAGGATCATTGAAAATGAAATGAAAAGCTTAAAAATATTTTACATTTCAAAATAGAAAAGGACGAGCATTGTTCAAGTAAAAATATGTACTTGGTGGGGTGGAACGTTGTTGATAAGCTTGCCTGCTGGGCAGGACGGCTTGAATGCTAATCTGCAATGTTTGGTTTAAATAACGTGTAAAAAAGTTGTTATGTGTATGTTGTTTTAAATGTTTTTGAAGATAGAATGAAGCAAAGACGCATTCGCTTATTGCCAATGTTGATGTACCGACATGGACGGACAGAATATCTGTCGAGCTCCACTCATCCCTGGATCTCAGTGAGGTTGAACGAAAACTAAGCGTTAGAGCAATATCTCATCATCCATCACAGCACGAGGTTAGTCCGTCGATAGCGCTAAAATGAAATCAAAAGTAACAAACAATTGCGTTTTTTGTTGTAAAACGGCCATATTTAGAACGCATTTACAATAGTAGCAGTAGTTATGTATGTACATTCTCCGATAAATACTACTACTATATCATGGGGATTACGCACGATGAGTCGTGTAATGAGTAGCTGGAGCCATTTAAACCCCGCGTCAGTTTATCCTGCGAACGATCTACATACTAGTCCGCTTTAATTAACGAACGCTGTATCTCTCTGGATTTCTTGATGCTGTCATTCCTAGTACTCTGTCACGTCACTTTGGAACAATCAACTGCCGCAATTCTTCAATGGGAATTTGGAAGTGAGCACGCCGATCGAAAAGCTTGAGCAACAGTCCGCGTCTGTAATGTACGCCCATAATGAGGACCAAGGATCGTACACCGCTGATGTGGAACTAGGCTCCATTACATTTGACAAGCTGGCAACAAATGTTGTTTTGCAACCCAACCACTTCAGCATGACTTTAAACACTCCACTCCCGCACTATCGGTAGGAATGATAAGTTCCATTTCCTCTTTATAACTCAGTACACTCTGATTTATGTACATTGTGATGGGGTAGGGGCAACGGGAGACATTGTTGTAACCTTTGTAATTGATTTTTTGATGGAAATGGTTTTCAGAGACATGGAAATTCGAGCAGATATAAAGGAAAATGATGAGGCACCCGAGGTGAAAAAGGATACCCTGATTGTTTATAAAAATGGAGAGGATGAGATTGAATTGGACGTTGTTTCAGAAATACTGAATGGGTGGCCGTCTAAAGTAAGCCTCAAATTAACTGATACATATCTCATTTGTCAGTACACAATAAAGTTAATATATTGCAAATAATATATGCGAATAGTAAAAAGTAGCGCACAAAAACAACGATGCATCTACACACACAGCACTTTAAAGATATTCCAAAGTTTAAAAACTCTGTATGACATAAAGTAATTTTAGAAAATGAACCCAGTTTTTAGCCAAACAGTAAAGTAAAGCCATGATATGTAAGTAAAGCTAGTTAACTGTTTGAAATCAGTTTACGAATAAGTAACAATGTCTTGTGTTACAAATCGTATCGTAACCCCAGCGCCAAATGAAAAATATTCTGGATTTAAAAAAGTAAAAAATGATTCATTTTCTAATGTTATCAAGGAGCCATGCCTTGAATTCGAATTATTACTATTACTCATGTAAGAGGAAAAATAAACTAGTTGAAATAACTCGAGCAGAGAAACCGACTATATAGCCATGCCGGTGATGATGGCACTGATATCGCTTCTACTAGAGAATTCAGCGACGCTTCTGAGAAATAAAAGGAAAGGCAAGAGGCGGACAGATTGAAATTTCACATTTGCATATCATTATCGAGTTGTTGCAGAATCCCCGAGTGTACATTTACCATCAAAACGAAACCAAGTCAGTGTAGAAGTAAAGGATTGAGATTGTAAGAGTCTGTGATGATACTAGAAGGAACGACGACGACGAGAGGACGGTTGGTTTGATTTTCATGTTGAATGATGATGTCACACCACTTCCACTATCTGAGAATGGTATAGCAGTAGTACACAAACTGGGAAAACATGGGACATTACCCCTGCTCGGTATTTTTCTTTGGATGGAGAGAACATAATGCCAAAGGCATTTTACGAGATGAGTAATATGTTAATTTTACCCCGGAATGGCATCACTTCTGTCCTACATTCTTTGCAACTCAAGCATACAGACACGCCACAAATTTAAGTACAAAAGTGAGTCATATAAAATGTAGAGGTGCTGGTAAAGTAACTTAAAGTGCTACACGAATGCATCCTCTCCTTTTTACATTTTTAGATCATCGTCTTACTCTCCGGTGATGCGTAGCAGCATAACTTGTGTTTACTCCAGTGACTGGTGATCATCATCATTCACAGGGAAACACAAACAGGCACTTAACTAACTACTTGTTTAAATGTCTCTCTTAAAAAGCTAGGGCACATACCCATTTGTACGTCGGTGCTCAGCGATTACAGTTAACAGTTACAAGCAAGCCAGTTTGCATGGTGTCAAAGAAAACTATTCCAGTGATGAGTACCTTGACTCATTGCAACTGCACTCGATTTTAATGGTATATCCATGTCTACACGCAAGTGTAGATGATGCTCCATTAGCAATCGAATTTTTGCGTTTGCTCTACATTTTTATGGTAGACGCTACCCAGTTACGACGAGATGTTCAGACCCATTTGAACAAGTTGCATTCAAGTACATAAACGTAAAGGATCACTTCACCCCAGTGAAAGTAAACACTTTCACTTCATTCCGAGTATTTCGACCGTTTTTCTATGTGCTGCTAAAGTTGCAAAAAATTGATAACATGTTCCTCCCCATGTTGATTGGCATAATATCCATATTTACATTCTTACCCAGGTCAAAATTCTTGCCAGTAGGGAAACGACGAGTTTCCAATAATAACAGACGTACACAATCACTTTCCAAACTTACATACCTACATACAATCTACAAAGTGGCGATGCTGCATTCAGTTAATGGTAGCAATTCATGTGAAATAGTTCATTATTGTATGTGAAGTTACACACATGAGTAGTTTGTTTAGTAAGCTACTCGACTGTGCTCGGTTGTTAAATACAGTCGATGAAAGGGTGCCTATCCACAACGTAGTGCAGAACAGAAGAGATAATGTGGGCATAAAGATATTTCAAGTTGCTTTCTCCTGTTTCCTTTTTCCGTTTTGGTTCATGCATGTCGTATAGATAAGTTGGATTTTTGAAGCCACCACCCGCTCGCCAGCCACATTCAATTCTATCTCCCAAAACAGCATTCTTTAATTTTTGTCATGTTCTTATGAAGCCGTACGACACGCACCGTTGGTGACAATGCATACTTACCAACATGCATGCCAAACACTGTTCCATCTACTACCGGCTTGTAGCCCTTAAACACAAGCTGTCAGGGTCATTTGTAAAGTTTCCCGATCATCACACCGTTTCCCAAGAACACTCGCATTTACGAAAAACATTTTCCAAGCAGCACATATCCAAATACTCAGAAACATGTTCAGCGTCTCCGTCGCCTTCTCTCTCTCTCTTTCTGTTTCCCTACGTTTTTGATCTACTCCGTCCGCCGTCCGGTTCCTCCGTTCGTGAGCCAGCTCTTGTGTTTGTGTGTAAAAAATGAAATGAAAATTATGTTTACGTGTATTCATGTATGTCGATGTCAACTACTGACTTTCTCAGTCGCTCACTCTCACCCTTTTGTAGTTAACAGTTGAACGACGAACAGTATGGCGATGGTGAGAAAATATGTATCCATCATGTCAAACAATGGGACGGCCGGCTACTTGCTCAGTAGAAGAAGCGGTAGATTTTGGTTTATGTTTCCTGTGATCGTTGTGGAAGAACATGAAAGGAATAAAGGATTGTATAATGTGATCATGTACGCGATGATGAGAATGATGTGATGAAACATTTCCCAAGTACGTATGGTCCATCTTGAATTTTACATGAGAGAGAGAGAGAGAACATATGTGCGGTGTGATCGGATCTGATCTTGTGATGATGTTACAATTTTCTTTTGTGTTCTCTTCAGCAACAAAAAATATATCATTCAGCAAATTCACACGACATGATGAAAACGGAAGACTCGGAACATGTTCCTTCTCGCGGCTGTCACCCGATGTCGTATTATAAAAGATCATATTTTTCTTCTTTGAGCAAAAAACTGGCAAAGTTGGTGTGTGTCGGTGCGACTTTACACTTTCTTGAGTTTCTCTTTATGAAACGTTTCTTTTAAAAAACATACAAGTGTCATTTTGTCTTATTATTCCGACTCAATCGCATATGTTGCTACTTGTCAATCTGAGAGTAGTAAACGTAATAATCACAAGAGACAAGGCGCGTGTTGTCCAAAAAATGACCGTTATATGTTACTTGTTCGTTTCGTTGTACATTTTGAATTTGCGCTGTATTTCTATTGCGTGTCTAAAACATTTTACACCAAAGGCACTTTTCTCTCTTAAAATGAACAATTGAACAACTTTTATCAGATAACCGGCACCATATCTGCAACAGTGGGATCTGATACTGCTGAACATGGAACGATAACGGCAACAGCACAGAAGCACGGTGACTATCAAGTAAACAGCACTAGCGACGTGACATGGCAGAATGGAAAACAATACTTGTCACGTATATATTTCGATTTTCCGGTGGAGGAGAACACCTTGAGAGCTCTAAAAGTTCAGGTACTTGTTTTTGGCGAGCATCGTACAATCATCCCTTTCTCAATGTTTTAACTGCAGTGTCACATTGCCCCAATTCCACGTTCACGCTCGCTTACTGTTTGCTTTTGCTATGAAAACAAATAGGTCAATACCTCGATCGATGGGTTAGACCGATGGGCAATAGAAGTGAATAGAAAAGAGGATAATGACAATCGTCTGGAGTATACGGTAACAGGATTATCCCCTTTTAATGGGATCTCGTCATTTAGTGGGGGTCTTTTGCTAGAGTACGTTCTGTTTCCTTGTAGAGCAGCTACTCATTTACAAAATAAATACTAATTGTTATGATCTTATTAATTGCGACATGTACACTTACTATTCGGATAGGAAGCAAAACTCTTGGTTAGACGTAAAAGCTTTACGACTTCATGGAGAAGCATCTAATGGCTCGTTTATGGCGAATAGCTCGTGGTTCCTTGAGAAATGGAACAATTTTGAGGTTAATGTCAAAGCTAAGTACAACGTTGCCATTGGACAGGAGACCAGGTCATCGTATGAGTTCTTGCAGTCACTTCCAAGCTCCAACTATATTGGTTTTAGCATTGGAAATAGGATACCAACTTTAGCGAGATTGAGAGTGGTGGACAGTAAATTTAGAGTTAAGATTCAGGAGCCATTTTTCAGGTAAGATGTTGTTGAATGATTACTATATCCAGAAGCGCAGTAGGATTAAAACTTTCGTAAATGGTTTTCATGGCTTATTTCTCCAAATCTGTGTCCGGCAGGACGGGACAAACCATATTCATAAAGTACCGACCAGAGGAAATGCCTACATTTGTGGTAAAATCCTCCACAGTGTCCATGAACGATACCACTGATGTCAATATTGAGGCAACATTCAACGACGATTTTGATTATTTTGGAGGCAAAGCAAATTTAAAATCCAGTGGCAGTGTGGATCGTATCTATCACACGGATTGCAAGGTAGGGTCTGTTCTGTTTGAGCACATTACTCATGTGTCAGCAAATTCAGTGCTATGATAACATTTTTCATGGTTGTCACAACGTTGCTACACGGATAATAATTCTGAGCTTTTGAAAATAAAACACAAACTAATGCGTCATGTCGATGTGTATTTTTCATATTATGTGTTTCTGTTCCCTACGTCACGCTTTTACGATGCGAAAATACATTGACCATGCCACATATTAATATGTGAATTCATGGATGAAAAAATAGTGGGAAAAAACTACCGAGTCATTTGACGCCGTGGCTGAAGTCATTTGGGGAAGTGAAGCTTTAGGAAACACTTCGATTCACAGCACATTTAATTGTTCTGTCAACGAAGCTTCAGAAGGAATGTTACATGTCCGTATAGGATCACCGGTTGTTACCCCAGAACAAAGTCACTCTCGACAGAATCGAGAACACGGCCCCCAGCATCAACAACAACACAAACAAATTCTACAACAAGAGTCTGATCCTGAAGCAGATGGTGACACTAGTCAACCCCATGGTAAAGGTAATGAGGACATACCAGATACTCCAACTCTTGCCAATCCACTTGTCAACCCGATGGTCACAATAGATGGAACTTTTAATAAAATATCCGGACGACATTCAGCTCGGTAATTATCATGTTTGCTCACTTCCCCTTTCTATAAACAAAACATCCATTATTGTATACAATAACATATTACATATGATGTGCATTATGTCGTAACATTCACGCGAAAGTGAAAGCAGGAAACCAGCAGTGGCCGTATGCATGTGTACTTACCCGAGGTAGCCACTTCCACCGCAGCTTTGTTCCGGGAAAGCGTGAAACCATGTAATTTTTTGTACAAAATGTTGCTAATGCTTAATTCCGTTAGAGAAAGCTCTTTTGTTGACATTGATCAGCTTACTACAAACAACGTGACATTCCTCGTTTAACTCGTTACTCCTGTGAACGCATCTAGTAGTGGAGGTGGACGGCCAAATCTAAAATAATAAAACGACTTTAATTACAATCAAATGACTGTGTGGTTATGTCACAATGTCAAATGTCACCCAGTAGTAGAGAAAGAATAATTTCATTTGGATGGCAAATAATTAGATTGTTTTGTCAACTCAAATGTTGTTGAAGGGCTGAATGGAAGCAAGTAAATTTTACATTGAAGAAATACATTTGTCCTTCTTTTATGTGTCCGCAGCATTCAATTCGAGAAGGCTAGTGTGAGTGGATCTCCCATTGTAACAGAGGCACAAGTTTTTCTCGTTGATTTTCGAGAATTTGATGTACGAATTAATTTCACGTCGGGCATCCAAAACTTTACGAAATTTGGGCTGTTTTTGGGTCACGCTATTAAAGAGTGGGGCACTGAAAGGAATGCGCTGAGTGGAGCCTACGGAGGGTTGTGGGAGGGTAATGAAGCATCAATCAAGTACTCGGTGAAAACAGAACATGGTGAAAATCTAGAGCTTTATAATGTCTCCCTTTTCGGAGCGATACCTATCTCTACGGAATCTGTCCCGAAACCACAGCGAGTTGGCGTTGACGTCTTCTACACTGTAAGTTTTACTGTGACCAATGATAAAACACACCGATACCATTTTTAGTAAAATACAATAAAATCGGAATATAAAAATTCCTTTTTCATTTACAGCATTTACAAAGTTTTATGGAGTTTATTTTTCAAGTGTTTTCTAAGTAATTACTGTCGTTTTCGCTGTTTTTTTTTATTAAATATTAAGATCATGCAGTTTTATCAAGCGGATATAATTTTTATGAAATTACTGCTCCATTTTGGCATCATTAATTCTCATTTTAAATAAAAATAAAATTGGCTTTCATTCAAGACGAGTTTTCACAAAATATATGCCCACTTAAAGATCCGCTTAAAATTAAATGTCGGCACTTTTTGGCAGACCTTTAGCATATCTTCTAAAATTGTCCCGAGATATTAAGTTTATATAAGCTTCCCAGCCTTTATTTACGATAATTTGCATAATTTTCTCCACAAACGATAAAAAAATAATTTCTTCAATATTTTAGACGAAGCCACTAGAGTTGGAAGCAGCTCTCCGAGGGGAATACAATGGGGTCCAACTTTTAAGAACACACTATAAATCTGGCTCTTTGTCATCAGCAGGTCTAGAGAAAGAGAACCGACGATTGGAACTCGATAATCACTTTTGGCCGTTTGGATTTAATCACACATATCAATACGAATACAGTGGAGCATCTGGGGGTTCAAATCTTCCAACAAAGGTACAAAAAAACTTAGAGCAGAATGGTTTTTGAAAATATGAAAAGTTGTGATAAAACTTTATGCCATCTCAAAAAGGTGACTCCGATAATATCCCCTTAATATTCTGTTTATGCATTCAACCAATTTTTCCCCTTTTCGTTTCAGGCCGTCCATTTTCTTGATGTCTACAGCTTACGAAATCCAGGGCAAGATAAGTTTGAGAGCGAGCTACAAATTCAGAGTAATTTTACTGGCGAACGAATCACTTTACAAGGTACATAACCAGTTAAAAACATCCCTTTAACAAAATATACTCCTTTTGTGGAGTGGATGAAGTGGTGTTATTTCTTGAAAACAAAAGAATAATGCGCGCCATTACCATACTAATCGTGCCTATAAAGTAGATTCATAAATAGTCCTTTTTGAGAGGGGTCTTCCTCGTTTTTACGATCATGCATAGCGACTGTGAAAATCTGTTTTCTACAGCATCCTCACCAGTAATTTATTCAGCTACAAACTACACAATACAGCTCGTCCTCTTGGTAAACGTTTTCTCTATCTCTTAAAGGCATTCACCCTTCCCGCAAGGTGCTCTTAATTACCGACTATAACTTTGAAGATCATCAGTTCCGCCACAATACTCAGTTTAGTTGGGAGCATGAGTCGTGGTTGGGGTACGAGCTTTCCTTGGTAAACATGACCAATGTAAGATGCTGTTATTATTCATCCATTAAATTGACTGGCTCATACGCACAGTAAATGATTTTTATGACCATATTCGCTCAGTCTTATTGATTACACATAAACCGGGCTATAATGTGAGTAATTTTGGTCGTGTTACTGTTTAGGAAAATAATGGAGTAGATCATAGATTATCCCTGAAATTAAATTATCCTGTTCGTGTCATTCACCTGGACTCGGGTTACAAATTCCAAAGGAATAGTTTAGAATGGACAACTGCCTTGATTTTGAACGCCTCTCGAAGCGACGAAAAAGTGGTGACGTCGATAGTGCTAACTTTGGATCCCATGCAAACTACAGACAAGATTGCGGGGAAGGCTAGTGCCACAGTAAAGCATCCAAAACTTGCTCATGTAAGTGGAATCCGTGCACATGCAAATGTTATAAATTTTAAACATGATGAAGATAACTGAGATGATTACGTGATTCAAATTGATGATTTTGATGACAATGTTAATTATAGCATGTTAGTTATTACTGCATGCGTGGTAGCATGAAGTAATATAATATTATTTTTTTAGAGATTTAATGTATTACTTGACGCGTGAATTATCTTTTCATTGGGTAGGTAAAAAATAAAATATTTCCTAAAGGTAAATGCGGGTGTGCGCCGCGCTATTCCTACAAACAAAGTTTGTGATGCGTATCAGAGTTTCTGGTAAAGTTGTTATCTATTTACAGTTATTATAGTTGTTGTTGGCGGAGGAATCTCTTATGAAAATTTATCCACGTACAATTACTTTGTTTGGTTTGAGAGTAGAAAATTTCCCATTACGTCTTTGTAGGATATGATAGCAGCAGGTGAGCTGACGATGGTGGGTTTGACAGCTTCATCTTCTTCTCCAGGACGAGGAAGGATTGAAGGGATTTTCTCACTGGAATACTCGGATGATCCAACACAGCGATTGATACTCAACTGGGATGCAAAGCTGGACCTTCAAGAGATTGTTTATGGAAGTGGCTGCTCTTTCTTCTCATACCAAACTTGTGCTTTACCGTACTGGCAACTGGAAACGAAAAGCAAGCTGCAGCATTTGGCGACAAAGTGAGCATGAGTTATTCATTAAAATTGCCTTAGCTTTCCCAAAGTTTCATCTCCCTCCAAAACAGCGCACATTTTTGTTTCTTTACTTCTCTCTCGTGTCCCGAATAATATAAATACCTACATACAATACACGGGGCGTAAAATATTTGTACGGTTTAATATGGGTATCTCTTAGGTGGGGTAGAAGTATATGTAGTATGTAATAGTATGTATATTTAGAAAAACGCACACGTCCGGCCACTTTGATCGGTTCACGTACAGTGCTACTGTACTGTGTATGAGAACAGAGACGAAAAATAAACTTTCTATACAAGTCTCTCCACTTGTTTTATCCTTTCCAAAGAAACTGAAATGCACACAAGTTGTTTTCCTCGACAAACAGTTATCTTTAGTCACATCGGCAAAAACAGAGAGTCAGAGAGATACTATCGTTTTTGATGTTACGTGGCTATTCACTATAACCACTAACAATAACAGTTGCTATTTTTAGTATTTCCACATCCACCTCAAATCCATTACTTATTTTCCGTCTTGTTTTTGTCATTAACTTAACGAACGTGTTCATTTACATGACTTATCTTACCACTAGTTTCACCTCTGTTATTAGATTATCAGCCACAATCGCTACTATTGTTGACAGTTCGGCGAAAGAAAAGAAACCGAAAAGGTCGTGCCTTGTCTAGACAACTCTTCATTACTCTTCAACTCTACCACCCCTTCAAATTCACTCTAATAGACCTGTACGTTCATGTGACGATATCGGTTTTCCTTGTAGCTTCTCCTTTTTTGGACAAAAAGGGCATGGGTGAAGATTCCACTGAATCCAATTAATTTGGAGTTTTTATTTCCTTATACATAAAACTAGAATGTTTATGTAGGTAGTCTAAAAATGAAATTTTTAGCTATCTATCTTGACTTGTTTTATTATTAGTATAATTCCACCCTTTTTTAAGTTGTGGCCACTCTAATAACATGTTTTGACTGGGTGATGTAATAATATATGATATGGTACATATTATTGATATTATCTGTATGCATTTCGCTAACTTGATTTTTTTATTTTATTCGTTTAACTTGATGGTTTCACACTGAACTGATGTCTGGCTGCTGCTGCTGCTGCTGCTGACGATGGTGGTTGGGTTACCGATGAAAAATCCTTCTTTTTTTCAAAAAAATTGCGCTATGTATAAATTTCATCGGCCAAGTTTGGATCTGACGGCACTTTGTTCAACTCAGCATTCACTACACGAACTATCGATTATCACCCTGATGGACTTCAAAAACAGTGTAAAAAATGCGAGCCAGGAATCGAAGATGGCCTTTGAATTATTAAAGAAATCCAAGGAGGCTTCTTTACAGGTTCGCATAAAACCGAAAAAAACTGGATTGCTCCGTTTATTCCCTTTTCCCCTCTCCTTTTTTCTGGAATTCTCCCTCTAGCTATGTAACTGTAAGAAGACGGTTGATAATATACACAAGTTCATGCGGTTAAGTATATAAGGGTGTATCTATACGACTTTCTTGACAGTGCAGCAGACAGATAGATACTCTGTACACTTATCAGGGCCATGCGAAGGATACCGACCCATCGTATAAACATGTACGTTTTCCTCTTTGCGCTAATCGAATGAGTGTTCACGTTTACATTAAATTCTTTCGTGTTTTATCGTGTTAAAGTCCACAACCACTGCTACTACAAATTTCAGTTTACTCCAATATCTAGGCTACCAGTTTTACTTTTCATTTCGATAATAGTTTGCAGCAGCAGTAGCAGTGTAGATGTTGTAATTGAGAAGAAACCGGACGATGATGAAACAGTCATGTTTACTAGCAGTTGGCATTCGGGGTTACTTTTGAGACAATCCTCAGATAACATAACGCTCGGCAAAACGAAAAAATGCAATTTGGAAAACGGTTTGATATTTACTCCAACGATTACGTTCTTACTGTGATACGATTTTTAAGGCATTTTGGTTCATTACTGTTTGCTTGTACCATTGCTTGGACAAACCTTTCTCCTTCCCTGAACAGATACAAAGTACAAGTAGTACGAAAGTGGGAACGGGAAAGACTCACTTTTTTTAAAAGATAAAATTCAGAAAGTATTTTGTTTCGATGTTTTGCAAAATATTGAAGTATCACATTTTGATAAAGATATGTGTGGCCAGTGGCTACTCGCTCTGCACACACACTGGAAGGATAAGTGCGGGGTTTTCCGGTGCAGTTTAAAAGATAAAATGGATAACTAAATACTAGGAAGTAACTAATGTGACATAATGTATGTTTAAATATTTAAAGTTGGAATTACGTAAAGACAAGACAAACAATTCTTTTATGACATGGCCATCCAGTAAAAATGGGTTCGGGTCATGCAATAATTAGCTGGACAGAAAATCTTAATCGTAGAAGGGTTGCACTCGTTATTTAGACAATTGATTTTTTTGCTAATGTCTGAAGAAAGTTTACGGAAAAAGTTAAGAATGACCAACTTGAGAGAATGGTTGGTTGTGCCAACCCTACAGTTGTAATGATTATGACAACATGAGTGATGAAGATGAAGTTATCGCGAGATTTTATTCAACTGAAAGGAAAGGTTATTTAGTATATGCGATGTGATGCTCCAACAACAATAATTGCATCAAAGTGAGCAAAGTTATGTACACCTATTTGTCTTTTCTCCCTGTTTCGAATATGTGTACACACTTTATTAAGTAGCCGGGAGAGAATCGTTGTGGGTACTTATTGGGTTCGTTCATTCGTGTATGTTCGCCCGTCCGTTGCCCCTTTTTAGCTGATAGATATTATGATGTTATGACGTTTTGCAAAGCTTGACTCAGATTGGTTAACCCCTTGTGATCCAAATGAGGCGTCAAAATTTAAAAATTGTCAAGCCCATGACTCTGGAGCGCTTACTACTTTGATTTCAATAA
>JAHZNB010006891.1:0-12054 GCA_027744295.1 Callyntrura guangdongensis | reverse complement strand
GTTTATTTTTGTTACTGGGGATGTATAATCGATGGAATCAACCGACTTTATGAATTCTTTGCCAAAAATAGTCTCCCGGTTTAGGTGCTTAGTCAGGTGCTTAAAAGTGACTTCCGGTGTGGCATTAGAAAAAACTGCATAACTTGCTTTTATTTCTTTCCCATTCTTTGTCACTACACCAGTAGCCCGCATCGTATTGCCACCTCTCTTTTCTTCGGCAATAATTATCTCCTCTATTTCATGGTCTTGAAAAATGTCCACCCCGAGTTGAGCTGCGCTTGATGCAATCGATGAACTGACGGCACCCATTCCCCCTTCGGCGTACGCCCAAGCTCCCGGCTTTCCATCTATTCCACCCATAATGTGATGTAGAAGGACGTAGCCGGTTCCTGGAGAGTTTGGACCTGACATAGTTCCGATGATAGCGTCTGTAGCAAGTGTTGCTTTTAGTGGCTCTGACTCAAACCACTTATCCAAAATCTTGGAAGCCGATGCTGTCATCATTTCGTGAAATTCTGGAATATCTGCTAGCCCTATTTCTCTAAATGCTTTTATTAGGGGGATCAATGACTTAAATTTCAATATTGGTTCTAATTTTCTATCGTTTGAAGTGAAATTGGGTGGCCGGCTATCAAGAAGATGGACAACTGCTTTGACATATTTTTCCATTTGCTTCTCGTATGCCTCATATGCATGTACATCGCGTTGAGAGAATTTCGAAATTTCTGCTGCATTTAATTTTGGATTGTTTGAAAGGAGCAAAGATTTGGCTGGAAAGCTTGACCAAAGATGTTGTGAAATAGGAGTATATGAGCTGTACGGCTCCCGCATGTAAAACTTTAGTCCATGATCCTGTATTGAATGTGTTAATAAGCACGATAAAACATCACCTATTTATTTGGACATGAAACTATTGTACTCTTAAAACAATTGGTGCCATATAAAATATCTATATTATATATAATAAATTTACTTTTAATTTTAAATCGTTAATGATATAAGGTCTCATAAGGCTGAGCAAGTAGGAAGCTCGAGAAAACTTAAAACCAGGTATGATTTCTTCAGTTACTGCTGCACCTCCAATAACGCTGCGCCGCTCCAATACGCATACCGACATGCCAGCTTTTTGGAGGTATGCAGCAGCAACGAGTCCATTGTGTCCTTAAAAAATTGTAAATGTGTATCCGATTAATTTTGTCCACCCGCATGTCAAATTTTAGTACTATAATGAGTTGTGATGAAACCTGCTCCAATGATGACGACATCATAGGAAGATTTAAGCACTCCTGGATCTTTGATGTATGATTTCAAGGAAGCAGATCGTTTTTGATTGTACGGGTTTGATGCACAGAAAAAGTAATTTTTGGGTTTAAAAATGGAATAAATTTTGGAGTGAGAAGCCCAATGCTGGTACATTTTATTCATGTTTTTTCTCTCTCGTAATGCTGTTAAATGAACAGAACACGAACACTACTATACATCAACTAATCGTAAAGCTAAGCTACAACGCCAGAAAATAAGTGGCAGAAGTACTGAAGAAGCGCAGCTGCTTGTTTCCTTTAATCTTCATCTTGCTCTTATTAAAATCCAATAAGAGTTCATAAATAGATATTCGTCGTACCAGTTATATCACTCATCAATAAATAATTTACAGGCGTGTTTGATACTTTGTTTACCTGCATGGAATCGAAGATTAGTTTTAATTTGTCATTCTCTTCCTATGAACAGAACACCATTCATCTCCCAAATGGAAAGCATTTTTGTACACATTTCTAAGACTGAGCTACAAATTGACAATTGGTGTTTCGTATTATACATGCGACAATTTTAATCTCCCAGCTATTACTTACTATAATACTCAAAGATATGTATCAAACGGCGAGGCATGCATCTTCTTTCGTTTACATTAGGTCTATAAAACAAGTACGTTTTATTAATCATCATGGCTTTTTTTGTATTATGCCATTCTCATATTACATACACTAATACACTATGTATAGAAATGTAGTGAAAAACAGAAATCGCTGTGTATATTTAATATTTAGACATATTACGGATAGGTGCGTTGATGTGTATTTACATTTACACAGACAACTGTGTGCTGCAGTTGCAATTTGGAACATGTATTAGTAAATTACTAACTGTATAATTAAAAAAAACTGTGACCGTTATATTGTTTCCGTAATAGTTTTTCAACCATTAGCATGTACAAAATCCTTTAAAAATACACCTAATTTTAACTGGATTTTTCGTATAAATTAAATTCTCCTTTTCCCTTTTGAAGTACCTGCAGTAGCAGGTGTGCCCGATTTTCTTCCAGTTCCACTTTCTGAGCCAGCGTCAGAAAAGGATGAAGAGTATTTTCTTTTATTGGACGATGCTAATGAAGATTGAACGGCTGCTCCTCTTTTCGCTATTGGTAATGTTGGAGGAGTTTCACGGCCTGTGTTTATAAACATTGATTAAATCAACAACTGTTACATAAACCAAAAACTTATTGAAGCTGTCTCGTCTGACGACAGTCAGCAATTTAAAGAGGTATTTTGACATTCCCTTAGTCAATTTACTATATTTCTGATTACCACTTCCAGAGTCTCTTGATTCATCGTCTAATAGCTTGTCTTGAGAAGACTGACTTTTTCTATCTCTAATCAGTTGACTGAACTCGCTTTCTGGCAATGTGAAGTCCGATTGGTCATTCGGAAAGGGACACGGTATCAATATGTCCTGAAATGATTAATCAAGTAGTATTTTAAATTATTATTGCACGCAAAACATCAGATAAATTTGCTTGGAGCACATTAGGGTACCTTACCAATTTAGGTATGTCATAATACTCGTTCAGTCTTTCCCAAAACACCCTGGATTCTACCCTCTTTTTTAACGCGATTTGAAATTTTCTACTGATCGCAATCATGTGAAAGTGTTTATTTACACCTAAAACCGGGACAATCCAAGCAAATACATATAATAATGCATCGTAAAAAGTTGGTTAGTACATAGTAAAGTTGTCAATAAAATTAATTTGTTAACCTGCAGGTATCAGACATTTGCCATCCGCAATTATAGCGTCGTTGAGTGCGCTCGCCTCTTCGTCCGTCCATTCCAAGCTGGTCAAAATTTCCTCACTAGCTCCACTTGATAGTGTTTCCATTTCAATCAATCTATATTTTTATTCCACACTTCTTAATTTACACTTACAACATACACGACACTACTGTCAACTGTTTGTTTACTATTTAAACACTATATGGAACTTGTTACTAGCACAAAAAATAATTAAATTAATCATAGAGTACTTTTAGTCTTACGATAAAGTTCAAATAATACTATTCGTTCTATTATAATTATATTTAGTACCAGTTGAGTGAAGAACATACAAAATCGAATACACAACATGTGTTCATGTGTTTATAAGCTTTATTTTGTTTACCTACGAATATGTACAGGTATGTGTGCGTGTGTATTCTCGTTCTCACCTATCTTGCTATTTGTTATCTGGTGTATGTGTGTGTGCGTACCGCACTTGCCGGCTGTGCTGGAAAATGCATAATAATATCGAACGAGAAAGATGTAAACCCTAACTTGCAACTACTGAAGGAGTCGAATAGGTGATCACTGATCAGATTTGCCATGCATGCCACTACGATGATGGATGGTAATAAAACTTTGACGCCCCATCCGGGTCAACGATTTTGGGTCAAACTTTGCAAAACATCATAACTATCAATTATGTACCTGTATACCAAGCTTCAGGTATGGTTGTCATTCGAAAACAATTTGTGACCACCCGCTAGAGATGACCCCAAACCTTCATTTTCAAACTTATAAGACCTATTGAGCATATCTATTGATTGGTGGAAACAGAGTTTTAAAATTCGTTTGCGTTCAAAAAGTTATCGTGCTGACAGAGACAAACAGACAGACAGGAAAAGGCTATCTCATTAACTACTACTGATACTCTTTCAGTAGATAATAATATGTCTGTTGTGTACTTCTTTGTGTATACCTATCATCATCCTGTTCCTGTGATGATGGTATCTCCATCATAATAATTCTTTATCACGTGAACCTAGAAGAATCTTACAGAAAGATCTGAATAGTTTGAGAAGAGTGTTTTCGCACGTGCTTAAATGTCAAGATAATTTTCCAACTTTCAAGCCATATTAGTTTAGTTATGCCACCAAAACCAATTCAATAACGCAAAATCACACTGACACACGGTTTGGTTTGTATTGACGTTTGTGTCTACAAAAGGGACAACTACAAGATGAGGAATGAAAAGGCTGAATTTCTAGAGGACGAGGACGATGATGAAGTGCCAGTATTAGTTCCAATCACAAATGAACCAGACCTGCCAAATCCGGAGGATGTAGTTGCTGCAGGGGTCGATGAGGGTAGGAAAGGTCCTGTTCCAGTTACTATTTTGACAGGATATCTGGGGGCTGGGAAGACGACTTTATTGAATTTTGTTTTGCATGAACAGAATGAAAAGAAAATTGCGGTGATATTAAATGAATTTGGAACTGGTATGTGAAATTAGGATTTGGGATTAAAAAAATGAAAGGAAAAAAAGTAAATTTATGCCATGAACTTGTTTGTATTAAGCTACTTAACTTTATTCGATAGATTCGGCAATGGAAAAAAGCCTGGCCGTTGGCTCACAAGGAGAACTTTTTCAAGAGTGGCTCGAACTTAGGAATGGATGTCTTTGTTGTTCAGTGAAGTAAAACTTTAATGTTTATCCTTTTGGAATGTTAATTCCGTCCATTTTACCGTTTTTGTACGTAACATAACAAAAACTAAGTATCTTGTAAATGTTACTTATATTTTATTACGTGTGTCTGATTTAGAGATAATGGTGTAAAGGCAATTGAAAATTTGATGAAGAAAAAAGGGAAGTTTGACTACATTCTGTTAGAAACGACTGGCTTGGCTGATCCAGGTGTGCAACAAGCTTTACAGTTCCGACCGTCACAATAAACAGATTTAATTTTAAGTATCGTTGAAATGAATTTTAACTTGTAATTACATCACTTTTGCTTACCATTTGTCGTGTTTTATTCCTACAGGACCGGTAGCGTCAATATTTTGGCTAGATAAAGAACTCGGGAGTGATGTGTTTTTAGACGGTATTGTAACTGTGATTGATGCCAAAAATGGTTTGCAGGTATGTACGTAAAAATTAACCCTTATTTTTAGCTTTCAATTTTATGGATAATAAGCTCTATTTTGTTGTGTATTCATACTCTATTTAGAAACTAAATGAAAAACCTGCAGAGGGGTATTTCAGTTCCACCGTTAGACAGGTAGCACTGGCTGATTTCATCATTTTGAACAAAAAGGATTTGGTAATTAAAGCAGAGCTTGACCTTGTTTTAGACAGTGTGAAGTCAATCAATCAATGTGCCCAAGTAGAAACCACTGAGTATTGCAAGTAAGTATTTTGATACGATCAAATTTACTAATTTCCTGATATCAGATTTCTACTACAAATGAAAATGACATGTGCCCTGAATCGTTACTTTTCGTACATAGTACCAATATTTTGAGATCAAGTTTCTGTATTTTCGCCATTTTAGTTTTTACTGCCTTTAATTCTGCTTTGTACAACAATGGCCAAGTAGTCCGGATCTGAAATTAATTTTACCACAGAGAATTAACATGCAAAATAGTAAAGTATCTCACCATTACGTATAGATGCATATTCCATATGCTTTGGAATATTACAAGGTTCTAATATGTTTATAGGCTTACTCAAAGTGGCCATCATCTCCAGTTTTTTTGTGCCAACTCGTATAAATGCCAAGTCATCTGTGGGATCCACGTCACGAATCATGGATAGTCCCATGTTGCACATATTACGAATGCATTCGGCATACATCACAGTGTTGGTGTTATCCATTGTCGTTTGAATGGCAGCTCCTAACCAAATTTACTCATTTAAACGTTTTACAATACAAAAGAAACTAGTTTGAACTTCATGTGCGCAATTATTTTAAGAGATTTTTTTAAAAAAATTGTACCATCTTTATCGCATACAATCACTCCTTCTACACCTTTATGGCTACTAATTCTGTCTATTACTTTCTCCACTTTCTCGACAAACTTTTAATGCAAAAAAATACGTAACACAGAGGATCAGATATTGAGGACACATTTTTACGTTACACCAATTATATAAAATACACAATAGCAATAGTATGTTTTAAATCAAATTTACCATGTAATCTTCATTTCGTGGCAGTCCTTTTTCTCGTTCACGTTCACCCATTTCGATCAGGTTCTACTGTGAAAAATGTAGTGGGGAGAAATTATGACTTTGATGCTAAAGCTTTATATGAAGAAAAATGCTATAACGGCTGTATAAAAAAACTCCGAAAGTTCAAACCAAGGATGTAGTATAATATATATATTATACTACATCCTTGGTTCAAACAATACTTCGTAAAGCAAATTAAAAATTGAAACGTTTCCATATGGAACGCTTTTAACGATTTCGGCTTCTATGAAAAAGCGTAATAAGGGATCATAAGAAATGTATATACGCGTCAGTGTCAACAATGCTCTCTGAAGCTAAAAAGTAAAACCTTTCAAAATTAGTGATGATGTAAAATCACAATTTGGGCTCGTGCCTACTTACTCGTGATGAACCAATAATGGTTTTTGAATTTGTTTAGTACGGCAATTCTGGTAGTGTGTGTTTATAGAGTACAAAACTGAATCAGAATTAACTGCTTGACTACTGTGTCTTTGTACTTTTCAGAGTTGCATTAGACAAAATATTGGATCTTAAAGCATATGATGGACTCAAGAGTAATCGACTGAAGCAAATTTCAGAGGACACAAGCAACTTACATTCTTTTTCATCGTCCAGTCACCTAGACCAATCTGTTGGAACAATAACATTGCACTTACCAACGCCTTTCGACAAACTTTCTTTAGAAGAATTTCTACAAAATATTTTATGGAACGATGATGAAACTGATGCTAACCAAGTTGATGACCAGCTACAATCAGTTCATAAACAAGAAATATGGCGATTGAAAGTAATAAATGATACATGATGATTTTCATAATTAAATGAATGATGTAAAGTTTACAAAGAAATCATTTAAATAAATAAGATTTGTTTTCATCAGGGTCTTGTAATGTTAAGTCATGTGGAAGGGAACGCTATATCTCAAATCCCAACAATGATTCAAGGTGTCAACCAGACTTATGAATTAACGACTTTAAAATCTGATGAAATTCCAAAAGATGTGGATGATTCAATGAGTAGTCGTCTTGTGTTAATCGGTAAGCCTCCCGATTATCTGATGATATACATATCCACGGTTAAAATATTTAACCATATATTTAATAATTTCGCTTACAGGAAGAAACTTAAATGGAGATAAATTACAATGTACACTAAAGTCAATGTTGGACAAAAAGTGATAAATAAATCAACAATTTGTATTAAGAGTTTAAAATATTTTCAAGTTTTACCTATATAATATTAAATCCAGTAAAATCTAAAATCTATAACTGATTATATTTATAACAGCACAGCAATTTACATTCTGACAAGATTGTGACACTTTAATGATCAAGTACACTGATTCATACGCATAAGTAAAAACGATTACATAAAATATATTCTATTCTCTAATAGTACGTAAAAATATCTTAGAAAATTAAAAATATAAAGAGACGCTAGAATATTTTTTTAATCATATATATGTACAATGTTAAAAGTATAGTAAAAAGGTACAAAAATTCAACCAGTGAAATGATTTTTATAAGGATTATCATAGTAAAAAGTAGGTAACAATGTAACACTATAACAATCATGCACTAATGTGATGATAAGGGGTGATGAGAATGAGTATCAGAAACGATATGAATATATGAAGAAACTAAACTTACAGAACTTGAATGCTACGAAGTTAGAAAATTCGCAACATTCGTAAATGTCATAATTTTATTAGACCATAGGATAGCTTGCCAGGGTTGCAATTCCGCATGTGTTGTTCTTATTTCGAGCCATACGAATATAGCCGCTTTCACCCCATGCAGAAGACCAACTGTTTTTCACAATCCAGTAGTCTTCTCCGTTTTCCGCACCATATCTGAAAATTTCAAAATAACATTACAAAACATTTTTAACTGTCAACTGTGGCCCTTTATTTCCTGATTTTTGTCAAATTGGCAAATCAAATTCGTAAGACTTACCCAACTACCAAAACTGCGTGGTCGAGTTCCGTAGAACTGCAGCTATCTTCATGGTAAATTCCTGCCGAGTAGAATTGCAAGCTTTCGTGGGAGGCATCGATTCCAACGGAAATCTTTATACGAAAAAATGAACAAAAGGTTTTCAAATATATTTTTTGCTGTTTATGGCAAATAGTAAATAGTGCAGATAGTAATCTTACTGGTCCTATGGTGGCAACAGCAACTTTAAGCATCTCCTCGTCTCCACTCTTGACGTCCATAAATCCGTGATCGTATCCTCCCTTACTCTTAATTCTGGAACGTTAACATGAGAAGGGGGAAGGAATGTGCCAACACCAGCACGAAGGAGGGTTCGGTTTTTAGGCATTTTGAGACCGTTATGAATCTGAACAAACTCGTGAGGAAGAAGATCACCAAAGGCATTGATGCTGAGGCGAAAAGGATGCTCAGCAACTTTATTATGAACAGCTATCCTGCGACGGTTCTCTAGGTAGATTTTCTTGCGGAAAGATTCCTCAACATGATTATCGTACCTTTTCCCAAACGTTACCTGTCAATTTCAAGTTGTAAACATTTTTTTCATTGAACTTATTAATTTGAAAAAACTAAAAACTTACTCAGACTAGATCATTGCAGCACATTTCTATCTAAAACTAACTCACCTTGAAAGCTTCCCATTCTTCATGAGCCAGTTCATGAATGGAAAATGCCTGAATTCCAGGCATGGCCACAATGGCCAATGTAGCTACTGTTGTAAGGAACAGCATAATTTAGCAGCAATATTAAATATATTTTACTTCACTAAAATGGGCTTACAGCAAACAAAATTGAACAATAAAATTAGTACTGCTTCCGTCAGAGTTGGCGATCGAATCGCTTTTACAGACCACCTCTTCTCTTGAGCAATGTCAGTGTTGTACTGGCAATCGAGTCACACACCACACATCTTATATATTTAACCGAAAAATAAAATATCTCATGTTGTGTGTCATTTCATTATTAGATGGGTAGTGGATCAAGAGAAACCTTTTGACTAAATTGTGTACAATCTACGTACACACAAAAATGTCAGTGAAGCTATATACATCAGCATATCGAGCTATCCGAGCTTCACGCATAATCACAAAAAGGTTACCAGTTACAATACCATCATCATGCAAATATGTTTGGCTTCTTACATCAGCTTTGTTTTTACGGGCCATGCAAACGAACGTACAGAGCATTACAATAATACGATGACCGTCTTTATCGTTTCCTTCTTGGTTTTCTTCATATTAGCCAAAGGTCTTTGTGTATAAAAGCATGTTTTCCCCTTAGAGCATGACGGCTGGAATTGAACATGTATATTCTCTTGTGGTTTCTATTCTAATAATAAGTTTAGAGTAATCATCATCTTTCAATGAATCATCATCACATTGAACTGTGTATTACTAGGTACATAATATTAGTAGAGTAAGCATATTCCCATTCACACGACCTGGTCTTTTGTGATAATTGATATGCAATGTTACAATGTACACAAAAAATACGTTTTGGGATACTCATTCTCATGATATGATGTCTGCATCTGCTGTGTTTTCTTCAACTGGAAATTTTCACCCGTTGGTCTTATTGTTTGTGCGTTGCGCAAACAAATGATACTATAACAGTATTATCTCTAACGGGGAAGAGGTAAAAACTAACAATTATTGCCAGTGGTTTTATAATTTCAGTGTCGATGACTGACTGGTGGAATGGAATAGTTTGAAATAAGGTGAAACAGCAAACTTTAACCTTGAAAAATATAGGAAAATTGGTATTTTTCTTTTTGTTAACAAAGAAAACATTAAACTGTACTTTGGAATTATATAGAGCCATGCAATGCAAACTGAACTGAACACTACGATTTGTAAATGTTGTAAATAATGTTTGCTGTATTGTATGAACTGTGAACAAGGGCTACAACATTGATTTAACAGTTCATTTCGTCATGCATTTACTCTACTTTACTCATCATTACTAATAGTATTACTAATAATATATCATAACTTGATATAAAAAATCTCCCAATAATAGTAAAAATATGTCTGCAGCTCGGGATTTAGAATATTTAAGTGTTTGTTATGTATTTACAACTAAGCCCCAATTTTTTCAAACTACGCATTTGCATCAAACAAGATAATCTTTTTTCTAACCTTTATTCAGATATGGAATAATGTCGTGTTTTTATAATAATAGCATGACCGCCTATCTCCAGCTTGGTTGGATAAGGGAAAGTACGTCGCCCTTTCAATCTCAATGGTCAAACTGCATCAGCAGCTACAACAAAACTGAATGAAATGGACACAAACAAATTTTAAGTTGTGATGTATGTATATTTGTGTTTATATATGGATTGATATTTGTGCTGTTTACATACTGTTTGCGCAGGGATTGTCGTGTCATAACCTAGCTGACTGTGAACTACGCAGCACGGTATGACCTAATGACGGCAAATGAAGCGCTTTTTAATGCTAAATTACGACCTTCTGTCAAGTTGTGAGGATGAAGAAACGATAATCAACACTTACATTTTAATTCCTCATTTTTTAGTTAATGGAATACCAACTAACATTAGTTAGACACTGTCAGTGTGCACGTGCACAGGGCGTAGACATTAGATCAGCAAAAAGGATTATTTATTATTTTATTTCAATTTTTTCAAAAGAAAATTCGCATCTTGCTTACTTCTTTACAGCTTATGCATAACAAATTAATACTAAAACAAAGAGAATGTTTAATATCCAGTTCCTTGTCAAAATTACAAGAATCAAATATTTTGTTTCAGAAAATTTCCAAACTAATAATTGAATCACTAAAATTTCTCATGTCTCATAATCATAATTGTCATCTAGTGGTATAATGATAATGATATTATTGAGCACATTACCAGTCAAAAATAGTTTCTATTCCTTGGGTAAAACAAAACTGACATGTGTCTTCATTTTCTTGTCTCAGCCTCGATATTATATTTGTCATAATTATCATTATCACACTCTCTTCTAACGAATAAATAGTACAAACTACAAAGTCAAAAGGGCAAATTAATATCTTAAATTTTTCCTCTCTCCTTTCTAACAGACACACAAATATATTATATCTTGTATTTTATCTGCGTATGCAATTTAAACTCGTAAGAATAAAAATAAAAATAATATAAATAGGTAATAATGTTGGTTTAATTATTTCATTATTTTTTTCGTCGGTCTATGACTCATCATAAATAACCGAATTACGAATCACCCTTTTATGGTTTTACCTAAACTGAAGGAGTAATAAGTTTTTTTAATGGGTAAACCAAGTGCTGTATGCAGTGTAGTGTGCATCCAAAAATAACTAACCATTGGACTAGCATGCATCAGGCCATCAGATCATATTGGCATGACTCATTTTTGTTTCATAGTCTGTCAGTATCAATGCCAAAATGACAAATTACGAAATCATGACATTTTTATGTCCCCACAAAAATAATAACTCTGGTGCAAAGAGTAGTCATAAAGTAAAATCTATCATATTGTACGAAATATTCTTCATTATAGTTGGTTGTAGTTTGTTGGTGCTTCATTTATTGCAATGTATTGTAATATACTCACTCATCATGAGTTCAAAAGGCACACAATAGACATTGATGTGGAAGATTGAAGATATGTTAAATACGTTTAAAAAAGTATTTTATAATCTGGGTACTTGATTCCACACAGAAACAACTTTTACTGCTACTAGCAATCCGGGGGGAACAAATACTTATCTTAGAGTTCAAAAACTTCATATTTTTACTATTATTGCTTTACTCTTTGATCAGAGATGTTGGTAATGGTA
>JAHZNB010006890.1:0-26470 GCA_027744295.1 Callyntrura guangdongensis | reverse complement strand
ACATTCCCTGGATAGTGTTCAAGATTTAAATGAGCTTCAGTATGTGAACGAATCACATAAAAAGGAGCACTTTTAGCCACGCTTATACACTCGTATTTGTCATATTTTGTATCTTAAGATAACATACACTATTCATATTTTGAGAAATTTATGCATATTTTATGAATTTAAAGAAGAAGGTGTACTTTTTTATGTTATATCCATCTTACCATTCAGGTTTGACCAAACCCACCGCAGGTTGACTTCTACAGTCTACAGCTTCAATATATTAGGTATGCATAGACGAATATATTACATAGTAAATACACTTTTTGTCAGTGTTAGGTATGTGGATAACATTCCTTTTGCTAGTGCTGGTTACAATTAAAAGAAGCATATTCATACATCTATTTTAACTGAACAATGAACCAGTATGACATTGTATCAGTAAAATTTGGAAATGCACACCGTTTGCTATTTTGAGTTTGCTAATGCAGTGTCGAATCTTAGAGTGGTATTATACTAAATGTTATTGTATTATAATAATACGTAGTTTTGTAAAAAAAATGAATCAATTTTATAGTATTTTTTATTTGACACGGTCCGGCGACCTCAATTTTTAACTAAAAATAACAAATTGTAGATTAACATTGTATGTCAAAAAGTAAAACTTTAATTGCATAGTTAACCGCATATTTTGGCGATTTTAATATCATAATTTCATTCATTAAACTGTGGTTTTAGCCGTTTAGCTGCATAAAGTCGGCTGCCCTGATTTATTACACATCATACGACGTATATAAATATAATATATACATGCATATTTTGCTGAGATTAATCTTTAGCACAGGAATATGATGACAAGAATATCTAAATGGAAATTCACATGATCATATAGTACGTCTGCCCGCTTGACGGCGTGACGAGGATGATAATGTTATTGGCCTGATACTGGATATTATTACTAGGTCGTTTACATGTATATGCCTTAATACTAATAGTATGGTTTCAATATCAATACTGAAATGGGATTTCTCAGAAGAATGAAACAGAGAGTGAGTGGTTATTTTCCGTGAATGATTGGTTGTTGAAATATTGCCTGTCATTATCCTTATCGTAGTTGTAGATATTTTTAGTTTAATGATTCCAATGGTCATAGTTTATAGGGAAATGTAAAATTAAAAATGGATCTTCTTTTTATCATGGTTGGTTATTTATAGAACATTATCGAGAACAATCCGTCCCAGACGTAGTTACTCTACCCTCGACAAACCAACGCCAGACGGTCATATTTCTCCATCCCATGGAGTAGGAACATCAGTCTCCTCGGGCTCCTTGTATAGAAGTTCTTCACCTCGTCAACGGAGTTATACAACATCTTCGGCAACAGAACTGTCGAGAAAGAGTCTTCAGAATAATAATAGTCATCCTCGCGGTGCTAGTTCTGGAACACCTCCTCCTTACGTAACAAGTGGAGTTGGTATCGACCCGAGTTCGGGTGGTGGTGAAAGCGTTGGGGGTGGCATTGATTCTGGCGATGATTATGCAAGTGATGGTGGTCATTACCGTACAAGTCGTGGTGGAAAGTCTGGGATTGGGAGATATTCATCATCAACGTCCAACAGTGGTCAACAACAACGTTTTTCAGCCCACTTAACCGGTGTAACGGAAGGTGTGATTGCCGGAACGAAAAATGGTCCAAATAGTGCCAGCGTCCCGTCGTCATTGTCATCCTCATCCTCACGAAATATTATTACTCACGGATCTGGAAGTCTTACTAAGCCTTTGTCAAGGTCATCATCAGTTGGCGGTGTGGCAAGAGATCCCTGTTTGGGTTCTCCCTCCAGTGGAGACTCAAATATTGCAAATAATAACTGCATTCTGGAAGACAGCGAAAATAATAGTTTATGTGGTGTTGTTGAGCAAACCGAGGACAAGAAACGTGATGGGAGATTCACCGTCAGTAGTATTAAAGAAAGTGATAGTGTTTTTGCCTCAACAACAACTACGTCAGTGCCTGACGGCGCTCAGTTGTCAGCAGAAAACTCTGGTCAACAGTTTGAGAGTAATGTGGACGGGAAAGAGTTAGAAAGTATAAAGGAGGAAGGTAGTGGCAGTGTCTCTGGGAATAGTCGCCCCCCGTCCCTAAGTCATAGTCAAAATAGTCAAGGTCGAATCTCATCTACTGGCGGAATGGCTGGAAAGGCAGTTGAGTCAACCGGTGAACCCACCGGTGGTAGTGATCATCAGATTGAAACGACAGATCTCACAAGCAGTAGAGCAACTGGTGGTGGTGACAGCAGTACAGTTGGTTCCGAAGTGACGAGGGAAGTTCCTGATGCTAGCAGACTTGCTGCAGGATCATCTGTAGGCACAGTTGGCGGAGATCTCGAAACTTTGCCAGAACAACATCCTCCTCAGCATCAGCATACGCATAGGGAAAGAAGCGATACAGAAGAAGGGGAGGAGGAGGCTGTAGACGTAAGTCCGGATGGAAGGTACCTTAAGTTTGACGAGGAGATTGGGAGGGGAAGTTTTAAAACCGTGTACAGGGGTCTTGACACGCAAACTGGTGTGAGTGTTGCTTGGTGTGAGTTGCAAGAGAAGAAATTGAGTAAAAGTGAGCGACAGCGATTCCGTGAAGAGGCGGAAATGTTAAAGGGACTTCAACATCCAAATATAGTAAGATTTTATGACTACTGGGAGGCATCAGGAAAGAAGAAGTGTATAGTATTGGTTACTGAACTCATGACTTCTGGAACATTGAAAATGTAAGAAATATTTTTCTTGAACTACTTCATCATCAGTCAGCCCAGGTTCTATACTATACGATCTGTTTTTGTCTATTTGCGTTTTATGATCAATCAAAGTATTGATTGTATGATTGTTGGTGCAACTTTTTTTTAAATTAATTATTCTCTCAAATTCGTAGGGCGTTCGTCCAAATAGTTTTGAAAAAATCGAGACCCCGGATATTAAGGAAATTATCGATCAATGTATTCGCCTCAACAAGGAGGAACGTCCTGGTGTAAAAGATCTCCTCAATCACGAATTCTTTGCAGAAGATCCTGGATTGAAAATTGAGCTGGTCAGTAAAGGAGATGAAAAGGCTGATGCAAATAAAGTGGAATTTCGTCTTCGTGTAGTAGATCCTAAAAAGAGAAGTAACAAGTATCGCGAAAACGAGGCAATTCAATTCGAGTTTGACATTGATCGCGATATTGTGGAGGAAGTAGCACAAGAAATGGTAAAAGCGTGCTTTTAATCTGTAATAATTGTTGTAGAACATCCTTGGTTAATTTTATATATCAAAACTTTCCAATTTCTATTAGGCCAAAAATGGGCTCCTTGTGGAAGAGGATACAAAACTGGTGGCAAAATTATTGAAAACGCAAGTTATGGCCTTAATACGAGATCGAGATGAAAGGAGAAAGGCGCAAATGCTGACGAGTGAGTATTCACATCAGCATAGTAATACTTCCTCTCCTATTGTCAAAATTAGTTTTGATAGTAGTACTAACAAAGAAAAATTAGTAGAAATGAGACATGAACTTGAGTTGCAACTTCCAAATTTTTCATCCCCTTCGACGATTGCACAACAACAGCCGCAAACCGTGTTCAATTCCAATAACACGACGTACAACCATGGTAGTTCAAATGGTCAGCAATACTCAGAAAATCTTTTTAAACGGGCTTCTATAATATATTTATTTTCTGCGGCGACAGTTTATTCTTCCTTTTTTCCTTCGTTATATCTTACTATAGTATCTTTTTTCACTTTTTACTGCTCCTACTCAATCCACGTCATGTAGTAAGTACTATGATATTCGATTTGTTTGTCTGATGTGGTTTTCCTTCCTGAAAGCGCTTTTAAATTGCATGCATGTTTGAAAACTTGTCGGAATGAAAATTAATTTGTTCCAATTGACGCTTTCTACGTGTTAAATTTTCATTTCTGTATTGTTGAAGGAAGTTTTCAGTAGTAATTATCACTTCAATCAGGCAAATTTTTCTCAATTATTCTCTCTGTCCTTTTGAAATAATTTAAAGTACGAAGAAGTATACATTTCTATACTCGATTTGCTCGTCTTTTTGGCTTTATCTATATTGTATCACAATTGGGATGGGTAATGATAATGTAAATGTAAAGTAATGATAATTAAATTAGAGTCTGTTCATACATAATGATGTGCTGTGATATATTTATGTAAATATACTTTATTTAGTTGAGGTGATGGCTGAATGAATGTGTTATTTTTTCAAACAGATCTTCAACTTGACTCTGGCTACGTGACAATGCAAACTGGTGATCATTTAATTCAGGGCCAAGCAATATATCTTCAACCTCAGGTAATATTTCAAGATTTTCATGTTTGTCCATTTGCATTTAATCCATTATCAGTATACTTTATTTATCGTGTGATCTAACAATAAGTTTAACGAGGAAAACGTTATAAGTGCCGCCTGCAATGCACCACCTTTGGTACTATGATGTAGTATGATTCAGAATGTATCGTTCCGTTACCCATTTACAGCAAAATTGACTTTTTACAATTATTTTCTCACGTTACCCATGCACACTAGCATGCATTTTTCTTCGGATTTGTAAAGCAATTAAGAAATAAACAAGTACAAACAAACGCTATTAATTCATATTTCAAATGCATGTTTGTGTAACGGTAAATCAGAAGGAATAACAAATAACGAAAGGTCCTCCAGATTTTGTGGATGCATAGCTAATACATACACTAACCTGCGAACAAAAAGATGCTAACCACATAACAGAGTAAATACAAATATTATTGATAGGTATCAATGGAATTTGTATCACTGTTTTTTTAGGCACAAACAATTCCTCACTCACCTTAACTTTTGAACGGCTTTTCTTTTTACGACGAAAATACTTTCACACTCTATTTTGCAATTATAATTTTTTATATTTTTGCCGGGGTACAGAAAATTTTATTTCTTTATGTACCAAATCCTCACACTTTTCTATAAGTACAACTACAACATATAGGTGCTGGCTGCCTGCAATTGACATAAAAAACCCAACCATGCTAGTGCGTGTGGGTAATTTGAGAAAATAAATGTAAAAACTCGAACACGAATTTGCAGCAAATTGGCCATGGAATCTAGATCTACGTTGAATTCTGAATTAGACTACATACTACCAAAGATGACTTTTCAGGTGCCATTTAAAATGTTTCCCTTGTCAGTCAAGCATTTCATTTCAGATTAGAGTTTATGTAGTTATCTGCCATGAGGTATGTTTATGAATACATATATTGCAGTTCCAATGCGTCATTTAGCTAGTCAGATAAACTCGAATGCGAGCATTTATAGCTGTTTATTAACTTCTGAAAGATTAAGTACTCAAGTAAGTTTGCCTTCCTGTCTGTCTGTGAACACGATAACTTTTGAACGCAAACGAATTTTAAAATTTTGATCAATCGATAGATATGCCCTATAGCTCTTTTGAGTTCGAAGATGAGGGTTTGGGGCCAATCCTCTGGGAGTATAGCTGAAACTTGGTGTACAAATACATAGTTATGACGTTTTGCAAAATTTGACACAAAATGGTTGATCTTTATCACCCGAGTGGTTTATGGCAAATGTCATCATCACCTATTCGATTCTTTCAGTAGTTGTAAAATAGGGTTTACAGCCTGCTCGTTAAAGATTTTCTCGCTTTACGGATGACAATGATGTAAAGAAACATAAAGAAAAAAAACGTGTGAGAAGTGGACGCTTCAGTATACCGTACACATTTCACTTAAAAACGTTGTCAGCTTTACTCAATCTTATCAACTGTAAAGTGTTACGTTAAACATAATAGCATTCATTATCCAGCATCTGAATTAGTTGAACCTGATACTCTGATAGGGACACTTAAACAGTTAATCTATACTATACACACGTGTACATTGTAACAGATATAATGCTAGCGCAGCTTTGACAGTTTAATACTTTACTTCAAAACCAGCAGGAGCAATGCGAATGATAAATTCTACATTTGTTTCTCTTTTGATACACAGTTGCAACAACAGCAACAACTATACACGCAAGGGTATTTAGCACCAGCTTTCCAGGTTGCAACTGCAGGTCCATTTGGAGCTCCTACCGCTGTGGCAACTAGTCAGCAAGGAATCCAAGGGGTGTACACCACTAGTACCCCGTCGTACGCTCTAAATGTGGGCGATACTCAGTTTGCTGCTGCTTTCCAGACCGGTCCTACTGCTACTGCCCAGTTGGCTTATGTGACCGGCTATCATCCTGGGTCACATCAACAGATTGTTCATACCGGTCCAAGCGTTGTTGTTCCAATACATCATCAACAGGTACGAAGCAGTTAAAAAATTTGCCTTGATATCATTTAGCAGTTTCATTTGCACACTTCATAGTTGGTATATTCGTTCGTTTTATTGCTAGTAGTAGCAAACACACGTAGGTGTACTGTTCAATACTGCACTATTTTAATAAAAAAGAAAACAATTTGAAAGTTTTATTTGTAGACACTGCTACAAAACGCCTCACATGATATAAAATTGCTAAAACATCTATAAAAAATTAATTTGTTGAAAGTGGTGTGTAGCAGATACTAATTACATTTTAGTTGTGTTGTTGTTTTTGTGTAACTGCCCGTGCAAAACGTAATTTTTCAAGAACAACGTTCTTAAAATGGCTAATCTAATAATAATAAAACTTGTTGTGGGCTAAATGGAGATACGATGTCTGTTTTTGTGTCTGTGTTTTGGCTTTTTTCTATTTTCGCTTTTTTGTCTTGTACATCAATTTTGCACAGGTTGGCTTATTGCCTGCCGCTGCTACGCTTACAACTGCAACCGGTACAAGCACCGCTGGAAAAGGATTAGTACCAGCCACGCTTCAGCATCATCATCATCATCATCAATATATACATCACCCAGCAAAACATCTCGTTAATCCAGGGGTTACAACATTCCCACCGGTGAGTGCATCCACAGCTGGTGCCGGTGATACTGCCGACTCTACACCTGTAGATCCCAACCAAGTTTTCTCTGGAGGTACAAGTCTGCCACAGCAACTAACCCCGCTTTCATTTGTTGACTCTGCTACCGCTCCTGCAAGTGTATGTCCTAGTCCTGCTCCTTCAACAATTGTCGTTGCAACTGCATCACTCATTGGCACTTCCGCTGAGAGTGGTGATCAACAACAACAGCAACTCCAGCTTACTGCTTGCACTGCCACTGACAGTTCTACTGCAAATATTACAGAACAAATTGCTGCAGTTCAACTTGTTGAAGAATGCGCTGTAATTTCTAACTATAACCCCACAGCTCCGGCTTCTGCTGTTGCTGCAAATACAAATGTAATTGTTGATACAGAAGACTTTGCAAATATTCATACTTCTGCCTCCGCTGAGAGCATTCCACAGCAAGCAGCAGAGCCAACTGCCACAGCACCTACTCATCAGCAGATGGGGGTGGTGGACACAACATATTTTGTTGGTACTGATCCACCACCGCCAATAATGCAATCAGTAATACAATCAGGCCCACAATCAGAACAAGTTGATTCATCATCGGGAACTAATGTTGTGATTCAACAACAGATTGGAATCCTAGGTAGTGATGGCGTTGCTGGAATTCCTCCTGGAGGAGTATTGCTCTCGTTAGGAGGGGAGGAAAATGCGTATTCTTTAGAGGATCGGACAGAAAGCAGTTTGTCCGTGGAAACAGTTTCTATTCAGGAGACTGGCGGCCCCTTGGAATCGTCTCCAATTTCTGTGCCATCGGCAACACCAACGTATATTCCTGCAGATGGAAGCGCTAATCAAGTGACTACTGTCACTGCACCCTCGAGTGAGCAAAGCGTTTTACTCAATGTCAGTTTTGCTGTAACATCCATTGTTTCATCAACCGTTTCTTCCGAAGACACTTGCACCATGGCAGGTGATCGAGATGATCAGACAATGACTACCACTGCTTCTGCTCCCACTACCACTGTTACTCCCTCTGCTGCCGAGCTTGAACATTCCTCTTCCGTTGACACTAACGAGTCGCCTCAGGTAAAACGATAATCATTGATGAAGATGATGACTGTAGTTTTATGCTTTCATATGTTATGGGTAACATATATGTTCTTGTTTTCGTAGTTGTGGTGCAATTTTAAAATGTATGTAATGTGTTTTTGTACAACCAAATATTTCGTTGTTACTGTTGTTGTTGTTGTCAATGTTTGCTTGCGATTTTATTAATAGGAGAGACAGCTCATTCGACAGTAGCAATAATAGCATTTGGGGTAGGTATGGTATAGTATAACGTTAAAACACTTGCGTCAATTATACCATTTTTGCTTACTCAGTTAAAACTTGACAGCATGGCCTTGCCCTTGATTGTTGTACATATTTATTGTATTCCCTGACAAACGAGAGGAAGTTAATGTGCGGCGAGTGTGCATTCAGCCTGTTAGAACCAGATCAAGTTTGTATATATAGGAAGCAAACCGTGTGTTTATTCATATTTAGTTTTGTGTTTAGTTTAGCTTAGCATGTTCGATGTGAATTGGTTAATGTTGATTACGACTTACTACGACCAATGCTCTGCAGCAAATATTTTTTATACCCAATGATAGCTGAAAAAAGCTTTGACCTTGCGTCTCGTTAAAAGTATATTCCATGCGTTGCATGTTTTTTAGTTGGGTAAAAATCCTATCGAATTATTTTTGGTGAGCTTTTCCAACTTTTAGACAACCTTTTCATACAAAGAGGAACAAGACGACGTACCAACCAGTTTTTATATAAATTTATTCGTGAATATAATTTTTATCTGCTACTTCATAATAGCTTGGAAAGATATAACAGAAAACAGAATCGTTTAATTTCAGCGATTGCTACTCTATATATATGCCAGAGAACATCATGATTTTTTCGTACCCTGCTTTCAGCATCTTGTTTTCAACTAACTTTAATTAACTGTTTATTTTGACAATAAAATAATTAGATTAACCATAGGTTGTGTATTCCTAATATTAAGGCATTACCCAAAAACCCGAGCCCGGTCCAGACAACAAGTTTTTAACAAAGACATTTGATTAAAACTGCTCAAGCAACAATTTGCGTCAGTTCAGGAGCACATAATCAAGGCGCCAATGTGTTAGGCAATCGGTTTTATCCGGTTAAAACCATTACACAGCATTTTATTACGAGTATGACGGAGAAAATGATAAAAAAACGCTACCAGAAGAGTTTTTGGTCTTACTGAATTTAGTCTTTTATACAAACGCACACTGTTGGAGTCTAAACTTCATGTCACAATATTACATACAACAATTTATACACTTACATTGCATATTTGATTTTTCTTTCTATTTTCTTTGTTTTCTCGGTTGTGTAAACTTTACCGTTCCTGTTCCGCGTGTTTTGTGAACTGACTTTACTACTACCACTATACAAAATACTCCTTACTCAACACACTCACACACCGATGGTGATGATGATGATGGTTCATGGTTATGCACTCACAAATTGGCAATGATGTCCTATGTATTTTCTGGTGTGGTTCGCTAAATACCTTAATACATAATCCCATTTAAAAATATTGACACCTGCTGACCCTTTGGATTCAATATAAAAATTCATATTGAATGAATGAACCTGCGCCATGATGGCTTGGCTTGATAAAAAAATTAATGATGGAATGTGAATATTGATGAATGTAACTTGGCATGAAAACCCATGTTGACCGCATGGACTCGATACAGGCAACCACTCTCCTTGACCAAAACTCAACAGTAGTCGCCGCCGGAGCTTTGACCTTGAATCCGTCTCCTGTTCTTCATCCTGGAGGTGCCATTGCTGTCTGCTCAACCATTCCACCAGTGTCAACTGCCCACCAACCATTACCAAATCAACAACAATCGTTTCCGCCAGTTTCAACTGAATCAGACTTTGTACGTGGTCACTCCATAACGGAGGTGTATACGAATAATAATTACGTTGCGTGTTCCAGTGGAATCGGCATACAATTTGGTTCAACATCATCTCCATGCTCCATTGGAGCCATGTCAAATCCAAGCTCTGGAGAACTAGCCATAATTCATCAAAATCAGACCAGTAACACGATGCCCCATCGTGAACTGGCAATGTCATCAACAAGCGGGGCTATCGGCAACAGCGGTGTTAGACCAGGAGGATCATCTAATGGAGGTGGCGGTGTAGTGATAACAAAAATTGTGGAGCATCCTTATTCTGCGTACGGATCCACATCTGCAATCCACACTGATACTGAGGATGAATGGAGTAGACGGGCGTCTGCCGTGGATCCACGGGAAATTCAAATGGTAGCTGCGAAAATGTTGAGGACTATGCCAAATCTTTTTACGGAAGTGACAAAAAAGTTGGCTGCAGCAGATTCCCAGACAAATCTTGCCAGCAGCAATAATGAGACAAGCCAAATAAATAGTATTATTAACCCAATTACCACAGCTAGGAACTACCATTTTGATTTTGATGGCAGTTTACCCAATCTTAATAATCTTGAAAGTGTCGTCGCTGCCACGGCTGCTCTTGTCGGATCAGCGAACCATGATCCTGTTACCAATATTAATAATAATTATAATCATATGATCAGCAGTCAACCCAACATTTCTTGCAATAATAATAATCTTAATAGCAATAGCCTGATCAACAACAGAAACCAAATCAATAACACCCCTATTTCTACTACCACACCGAATATTGCCAACATCGTTGGTGGTAACACCGCAATTACAAGCTGTGATAATCTTAATGACCGCAATCCAGTTTCTTCGGTTGCCACTTCACATCATCAGCAATTAAACAGTAGTTGTGACAGTAAGCCCTTTAGTGCAAGTAGTCCCTCGATTGCCCCTGCCTCTGCCTGCTCCTCGTCGTCAGTGCCTGCCGCATGTTGTAATCCTAATAAAGCTAACAAGCTCCAAGTAGGTGGTGGTTTCGTTTTTATTTTTTTTCGATAATTTTAATACCATTGTTTTATATATTCCAGGTTCATTTTAATTATAGTATTACCGTTATTACCTATAACATGTTTGGTTTCAAGTGGTGGTGCTAATAGCCGATTTCATTCGTCTCATGAGTTTTTTTTGGTGGGATGGGAAAAAATGTTTTTTATTTACAATGTTTTATACAATATATACTGTCGTGTTTTGTCTAAAATGTTGATTTGTATATTTTTTATTTTTGGGGCTAAAATTTGTTTTTTGGTCATTGTACACATTGATTACACTATTTTACATACCACATGGTAGTTTGCAAGTAGTTTGAATCTTCTCTCCCATGTAATTGCTAAGTAGAGAATCTTGTAAATACATGTACATAGTACATTCGAGTTAAAAGTTGGAGATGACAGTTTTAGGTATTAGTATATTTATGCATTTTGTACGACAAATATAGGGTTTATTCATTATTACAGAAATTGATAGATCAGAATATTGAGTGTAACGAAAACCAGCTATTTTTAACTTTCACATGACATCCTTTATTCAGCATATAGTGATTACTATTGACGAAGCAATTTTTTATACAATACACTAATTTGTGTGATAATGTGCTTGCAGTTGGATATTGCAAGCGCTCAGCGATTCCAACAACACCAGATGGATGCGATGATGAAACACGCTGGCTTAATTCCCGCAGCTGTGCCGCAGTCCGCCCCTTGCATAGGTGGGTCAGAGCAACAAATGGGGGCAATGTACCATGGACTCCATCATGCGGACAGGTAATTGTTTTACTGTCGACAGAAATATTGAAATATTGTACACTTACACTTGTCATTTGCCTTCAGTTTGATTTTTCCTTTAATGCATGTATGTGTGAATTTCTTGTACAGTGAAATGAGTGAAGGCGAACGTCGTACGGAAAAGAAGAAATTGTCCCGTCGCCGTAAAACCGGTGATCGTGGTCCTAAGCTCACCCTTCTATCAGTTGAAGGTACTGTGGTTGAATGTCAACTTGAGACTGGTAAACAAAAGACTGTCACGTTCAAGTTTGACTGTGAGGACTTAGTACCGGCAGACATTGCCAAAAATCTGGTCGGAGAGAATCTACTTTCAGAGAGCCACTCTGAACCATTTATCGAGATGGTGGAAGATATAATGCATCAAGTCAGAGAAAAGCCTGGCACCATGCCCGTTGTCAGGAATCCCATGGACAAAGCCGTTGGGCATGTCGAAGGGGGCAGTGAAGCGGATCTGCATCTTAAGGTTGGGCAACTGTAATTTACTGTGATAGTGCTATATTTCCGCTACAGAAGAAGATTAAATAAATTGTTTGGGTTGTGGTGTGGTGATAGTCTGGTGGTGGTTATGATAATGCTAAATGACACGGGAATTTAAATGGAAGTCACTATTCATTCTCTAATATTTTTGCTCTCTTCCCATACAAATTTTTGTGTAGTCCTAAAAAAATAATTTTATTTTTTGCACGGTTTTAAACAACACGACGTTTACTAATACAATACTGTCACTATTTAAATTTTTACACATCGAAAAATACTTTTTGTATGATAACGAGAATATCAGCTTTATCTTTATATATTATGGCAAGGCGCAATATTTGTAGCGCAGCGTATGTAGTTATTTGATGATACTATATTGGGGCCACGAAAAATTACTTTTTAATTTAAATGAATCTGAGAAAAATGGCGATGATGAGAATGAAAAATGATGCAAAGAAAACTTGTTGACTTGCTTCCCTCCATGCAGCTTTCTGAAGGAGTCACCCTGTCATGTCTCCGAGAAGAAGAGTTCGAAATGGTGTATGAGCAAGCCGACTTTCTACAAGAGCACGAATCTCCTGATACCTCTCTGTCCTTACAACAACAGGTGGCTCAATCATATCGAGTTAAAATTTGTATTTAGTTTTTACTCTGGTTGACTGACCAGATTTTTTTAAAAAAACTTGCTGCGTTCACTGTTACTTTGTTTGCTAAAAAATAGTACATTATATTTATTATTACAATTGTTATTAGTTATTATTACTATCATTTACTCTTTTTACAACTCCATGATACGACTTCATTCCTTATTTTTATTATGTTCACATCACGTGTGCTAAAATTTATAGTTACACTTTCAATTTTGCTTTGTCTTACGACGTCGTATCACCTCGCATAAGCTGAAACCTCATTTTATTATTGTGGGAAAATTTTCTTTTATTTGACAAATTACGTACTTCAAAATTGTGTTTTTTTAGTTTTGCTTGTTAACGTTGTTGCTGTTTTCTTTACATGTTGGCGTTGGGTCCGTAAAAAAGTATGTTTGGTTGTATTCTAATGTTCATCCGTTTGTGTTCATATTTTAATTAGAATGCGTCTGCATCTTCCTCTGCACAATCAACTATCACGTCTGCCCAGTCAAGACAGTCACGTTTCAAGGTTACTCCAGTTCAAGAGCAGCCTCCAACAGACTTACATGGCATGCCTTTGGAGGCGGCACCAGGTTATCAGCCGTCGGTGGCTTCCCAAGGTCCATCTCAAGAGGAACCCACTTTGTTTACCGCTGAGCAAGTTCAAACTGAAATTAATCGGCAACAACAAATTCTTCATCAGCAGCATCAACAATTGCTTCAACAACAGCATCAGCAAGTACAGCAACAAATTCACCTTCAACATATGCAACATCATTTGAACAACAGTTTAGCTGCGGCTGCAGGTGTTATGCCGCTTTCACTTGGTACAGACCCTTGTCAACCGGTCCCACTTACAATGCCTGCTGTTCCAATGACCATGACTGTTCCTTTGACAATGCCTATGAATCCTGGAACATTTTCGATGTCCTCAGATCAAGGTTCCGCGGAGCAGCAACAGATGTTACAACAATCTCAAATAACGAACAGCTCGGAATTTGGAACTTCTCAACAATGCACACCAGATAACACAGTGGTACCAGGAGATACACAATTTTCCGGCGGAATCCAAAACCAGGGCTCTATTGATAGAACTTCGAACGAAACGTAAGTTGACAATGAAATGAGATGACACCTGGTTGGTAACTGTTATATTTTAATTTACTATACATAATAATATAGTGCACCGTCGACATTGGAAGACCTTCAACAAAAGTTGCAAATGATTGGAACAAATCAAGGAACACAGCAAGATTCTAGCAACAGCGCTTTGATAGGTTGCGGTGATGGCACAAGCACTCAAGGAACGACGACAGCAGGAACTACCAGTCAGCCTACAACTCCGCAATCGACCCACACTCAGGAAAGTTACGTTCTTGCTCTACAACAAAGGCTAGCGATGATGACTGAAGGATCTGGTTCGGGCCCTGGGAGCGATTCAGGTACTCCACAACCTGACCAATCCCAGCTCACACTGGGGTCTTCTATTGGCACTGGAACAGGTGGTACTGCAACTCCAGTTTTAACCAAGGACGCTTCTATTGGAAATGTTGATGCCAGTAAACAAAAGATACGCCCTGCCGCTATGGATTTTCAAGACTTAGAAGCAGAACTCCATAAAATTCATACAATCCACAAAAGTGGTCCACCAACCAGTCAACAATCACATGGGCAAGCTCCTTCTACTGCTACTGCTCCACCCGGAATGAGCACTGTTACTGTAGGTGTTAATTTGTCTGCCGCAGCGGCTCAATTCTCGCCAGCGCAAATGCACTCCCAACAAATGCATGCACCAGCTTTACTAACAACCTATGTACCAGCTCCCTACCAACCCTATCAAAGTTTTGTAGCCTCATCACATATGCCACCCCCACAAGGTGGACATTCGGTAGAAGGTACTGGTCAACCGGGAATGGAAAGCTCTCAGCAGGCGGGACGACCTGGCTCAAATCCTCCATATTTGCATCATCAGCCACAACTTATTTCGGGCCCATTAGGTCCTATGTATTCTGGACCCACAATGGGTATCTCCGCTGTACCAATTCACGCTGGTCCACCTCCACAGTTTGTCTCTTCGCATTCCCTTCAACAAGGCAAAGGTACAGACCATACAAATTTATATTTTGTGAACAGTCTTTCGCTATTTGTTTATTTAATCGTAATTGTCCTTCGTAACATTGATTTTTTTGTCGTAGTTTTTTTTATTTTGTATGTTGCAATTATTATGTAGCACTGCTCACTTTTTATTTTTCGTTTCGTTTAAACTGCATTTTGATCACAGCTAACAACGACACCAACGCATCGCCTCCAACAGGTAGTCCAGCAGCAGCACCTGCTTCATTACTGTTATCTGTAGATGATCAGTCAGCCACTAAAATACCGTCAGTCTCTGCTACGCATTGCACTAATGTAGCCCCTGAGGATACTGGTATAAGTGGCGATATTGTAGCCTCATATGATGGAATTCAAAGTTCAGGTCTGCTGACATTACCACCAACAGCTTCTGACGACAATGTTAGCTCTAGCAATAATAATAATAGTGGTAGTGCACAGCCAGTAAAGAAAGTTTCTCGCTTTCAAGTCAGCATTGTTAGAGAAGGTAGGGTTTAAGTTTTAACGCTTAACCGATTTTTACTATATAAATTGCTTTTAGTCTGTTTTGTGAATTTAGAATTTAAATCATAGTCGTGTGTGATTTTTTTTTTCATATTATGTAGTCTTAAACTATGAACTGATTCATTTTACTAGATTCCTCCACGATTACAATGCCAGAGACGCCATATGAAGCGCCGGTTCAAGCAACACCAAGTTCATCTGCTGCGGAAACTCCTGCTGGTGAAATCGCGTCAGTAGCCATGGGATGTCCAAGTCAAACAATGGGTATGTCTGGAAACATGGGTCAGACTCAACAGAGACGTGAAGTGAGTCCAATCAGGAAGGGTAGATTCAGTGTCGTAACTCATAAACCTGACGAAGTAGAGGAAATTACTACCGGTGTGGACGGATTGGAAGAATTGGCTACCACAACAACTACCATTGGGGCGACCTTAAGGCACGCCGATTTGCATCAAACAGCACAACCAAGTATGTTTCATCATCTTCAAAATACAGTTGCCGTCGCTGCTTCCGCAAGCTCATCTGCACCTCCTGCTACCGCTGCACAGCTTGAAAATAATAATAGTAGTTTTATAAGTGATGCTGATGTCACTGCTGCCGCAGTGCAGCATCAGCAACAGCAAGAATTTCTACAGAGAAGATTTTCACAAGGCATTCTTGCAACTATTCCAGGGCAAAACTTTCACGGAGCGCCAGTTTTTGTGACCACGGGCCCAGCTATTCAAGTAAAATCACATTCATCTCTTATTCATTGTTGCTACTGTTTAACATTGACCTGATGACCTGATATTCAGGTATATAGAATTGAATTACTTATATTTTCACTCGCTTATAGATGCTGATTGATGGTAGCACGGGAGCACAAATTTCCGCTTCGCCTGCAGAAGAACATCAGCGTTATATGGAAAAATTCGGCAGACCCTCTTCATCTATGTCTACTACACTGGGACAGGTAAAAACAAATACTTTAAACAGTGTGATTTTCTTCTTTTTGTTTTCTTTCTTTAAAAAAAACTCTCGAATCTTCATTATTTCCTCCAATATGACAAAAAAAATCTATTAATTCTTGCCGTTTTTGTTTTGCAACAAAATCTGTTGCATTGTTGTCTATTTGAAAAGAAACTATTTAACATCTTGCTCAGTCACTTACATATTCATGGACAGATTTAGTTTGTGTGTTTTTCCAAAGTTATTTCCGCATGTATTGTTTGTGCTCTTTTTATTTTGAGATGTTATACGAAGATTTCTTGAGTTTTCTTTGCGCCTGGCGTCGTTTGTTTGCGCTACAGATTTTTTTCATTTTCATCAAGTTGTGTTTTTTATTTTTCCGTTTGTATCATTTTCACTACCACTACTTCAACCCGCTACACTACTCGTGCGTTTTACTTCTCTTTATACTACCAACACCACACAAAACACAAAAACAATTAAAATGAACTCACCATTTACATTGCGAACTTGCTGCGTGTAACAAAGATGGCTAATGTTGTAACCTCGTCGAGTGCTATTAATCCTATTTTACACACCGCAACATCAAATGCACAATATGCAATGTCAAGTGGAAGTAACAGCAATGCTTCCAACCCCATTCAGTCCCGTCGTCGTAAAATTTCTATAATACGAGTACATCCACTTGGAATCAGTACCATCAACAGCAATGCTGCCATGCTGAGTAGCAGTTCAGTTATTTCCGAGCAGCAGCAACAAGGTTGTTTCACGGCTCCAGTCCAGTCCACTGCTCAACCTCCTTTGTTTCCTAACGTAACTCCCTCTGGCTCGGCTGGAACCATTTCTCAAACAACCCATTCAGTACAAAAAGGTCCTAATGGGGAAAGTAGCATTTCTCATGTAAAACCACAGACTGAAATCCGTACATGTGCTTCGTTAAACAATTCCAAGCGACTAGCAAGTCAGAGCATTGCTGACCTTCCTTCCAAGCTCTCTGAAATATTTAAAACGGGTTCCAACAATGGTGGCAGTAGTTCTAAAGCAAAAACGCTAACTTCAATGAAAACTCTAGCTAAAAGCTGTGCAGATTTGCGACAAATCGATGACGTCAGCGGAGCTACCGAGGAAGAAGAGGACGAAACCTCGGTACAAAACAGTCCCAGAATCATGGGTGCCAGCATGACTAGCAAATTTATGAGCCCCCTAAACAGTCCCTCTGGATTGAGTTCATCGTCCACGTCCACCAACAAATTTAGTTTTCCTACTAGTAAGGGCGGCAAGAGCCCCTTGGATATGGAAATTATGGAAAGACGTATCAAGCAAGCCATGGCGTTACAACAAGGTGCACATGGAGCCAACAGTAATCCTAGCAGCTCTACCAGCTATACCATACACCCGCAGTTACCGACCTACCGAGCAAGTGTTCTGGGTTCACCACCCCTACCAAGATCCAAAATTAGTTCTGGCGACCTGTACCGCCCAGAAAAATTTATCCCTGCTAGTAGGAGTAGAGCAGACAGTTCTATTTCTGATTCAGAAGACGAAGGTTTTCCTTCTCCCTCCCCATATCACAAGTATTCTTCAAAGAGTGCTATTAGTTCACCCCAAAGACTTTCTCCAACCAAGCTTACAAGGGTGACCACACCTGGCTTGGTTGATGACCCCAGTAGACTTCTTAAAGCAAAACTAAAGCATACACATTCCTTGAGCGTTAATAATCTACCCGATTCTCTAATCAAAGAATCATCAAAAAGCTATAAGAAGGGCCAGAGTTATCATCATCTTACGTATGGGCATCAAGAAAACAGGGAAGAATCCAATTTGGTCAAGATCCCTGCAAAACGTCCCAAAGATTTACCAATACCAGCATCGTCCTCAGTCCCGTCTGAACCAGTAACTATGCCCCTTATCCCAAGGGATCATGTTTATTATACTGTACATGGAGGAGTTAGTCCATTAATACCAATGTCTCGTAGTAATCTAAGAAGATTCGACGATTGTGAGAGAATCGACTGCGCTGGTGATGTCGAATTTTTAGACGAGAGTTACGAAGATATGCTCATGGAGGAGAGCGGAAACAGTTTTGAGGAGGGATTCTACTATCCACACGGCAGTCACTCGCATTACCAGCAATATCAGCATCAGTACAGCTCTACAGCAGCACCATCGTATTACTACCCATTTGGGTCAGGCTCCGGAGGAAGTAGTTACAACAACACGAGAAGATCAGGCTCCCCTTCTAGCGGGTACAAAACCATGGGTCCTTATCAGTTCCCAGCGAATTATTCAGCAACAATCTCTAGCAGCTCTTACAATGGTGACCCTGTACTTGCAAAGTACTTAAAAGAGAGAGAAAGACAAAGACAGCAACAACACCAGTTTAACAAGTATTATGGTGGCGCGGTAAGAATTACAAAAACATTAAAACAAACAAAACATATTTAAACTTACACGCAGCAACAGGACTCGTAGGTCCACTACTGGGGAAACTTGTAAATACACAGTTAAAAGCTAAAATTGCTGCCGCTGCCACTACTACTTTAACTACGATTTAGTGACAAGCATCAAGTGAAATAAACGTCCTTTGAACTACTTACATACTCCTATCAGCTTTATGGCTTTTGATAGCTTTGCATTAGGGTTCAAAGTGAAGCATCTCCACGTTAATTTGCTTTGTAACGCTACACCAAATTAAATAAACGTTGATGTGTAAAAATTCACCACATATCCATATGTTGTCGAATAAGCAGCCTTGCTGTAATGAACTGTTTTAATTGACGCGTGTGGTAGTTTTAAGTGGTTTTCATTCAGTTCTGTCGGCAAGGAAAGTGTGGGTGGTATATGTTTGTGTACTATTTCCTCTCACTTGAAATTTAACTGTTTTGGCTATATAATACAATGCTATTAGTAGTAGCCGTTTCCGCTTTTACTAGAATGGAGTGGGAAAATGCCATTTGCAGACATTTTTGGCTTGCATATCTTAAGAATTTTGCTTGTCTCATCATTTTTCTTCGTTTTCTTTTACACATTCAAACTTCTATCTTCCTCTTGCTCCCTGTCGTTTGTAACAATTTTACTATATAAAGTTGGACTGACAAATTTAATTTGCACGTTTAAATCTGTTTATTATTTATTGGTATTTATTTTTCTAAAGCAAATTTGTGTAATGATTGCTAATGGAATACTGAAATATGTAGGGTGAAGATGAACAAGAAGCTGATGGGGAACGCGAGGGAAGACCAAGAAGACGCTCATATGAAATGGACCCGGAGTACCAAGATCTTTTGGAAAAGTGTGTAAATAGACCAATTTTTGTGACTAATGCTTTCTGTTTCCGAATAAGCGTGTGATTGTATTTTACCAATTTTTTCAGGCACAAGTTAGAGGAAGATGACATGCGAGCTCGACATCGTTTAGAGTTTGACCTTTTCCTAAAACGCCGTAAAGCTAGATTGGCCACGGCTGCTGCGCTTGCTGCGGCTGCTGAGGAGGCGGCTGCAGCCCAGCAGAGCCACCATGCACACCATTCTCCAGGTCAAACGCAATACTACACGCTTCCTCATCCCGGCACACCTACTGCTGCCCACCTTATGGGACAATACGGAGCAGCGGCTGCTGGCCGAACTGCATTCCTACCAACTGCAGCTGCAATTGGATTGCATATGCAGCAGCAGGCGGCTGTCGCTGCCGCAGCAGCTGCTTCCCGAACATATGCCAGCCATCACACCGGGGGAAACTCATCTGTTGGCGATAGTTTACAACAACATTTTCCTCCGCACCATCAACCTGGCAGCAGCCTAGGACATGGGTTCACGCTTCCACTAAATTCTTCCAATTTTCAGCAACACCTCCAAAATCTGAAAAACTTGCGGGAAGGACCAGGAAGTAGTTTAACACCATCACCAACGGTTTCTCCGACACCAGCTTTTCCACCGGCAGTCTCTCCCCTGCCCTCGGGAGAACAGCAGCAACTACATTCCACTAATCCGTCTAGCAGTGGGACTATCACTGCGGCCCCATCTATTTCTGGCGCTTCACAGCTTTCCGCTCAAAGTCCCGAGTTTAGCGTAAGTGGTAGTATAAAAGGTGGACAGGGTTCTACACCGGATACACCAACCAGAGTCCCTCTCATACCGCATCCACAAATGGGCATTCCTGCACATTATGATGCATCTTATGCTGCGTTAGCTGCACCATCGCCTTATGCCACAATACGGTCACCTGCCATGTTTGGTCAACCTGGAACTGCAGGTCATGCGCCTCCATTGGGATCATATTCAAATCCTTATTCTGCAGCCGCGCCAGGATATTACTTTCCTCCCGGCTATATTGGTTAGGAATACTTTCAATTGCCATATATGATTTCATTGATGTGGAATTTCTAGTCTATCGTGTTTTCATGGAATGATTTTCTCATGTGGATATCACTTAATATCACATGGATTTTCGCATTGATATCTCTTAGGAATGCAAATGCAAACACTGATGCCTGCTCATCCTCAAGTCCCCCAGAATGTCCGTTACGCCATGCCTCCTCATCCGAGCATATCACCTGGCCCACAAGCTCAGCTTATGTATCACCATCCTGCCCATGGATCGTCTCCTTATGGTACTACTGCCGCGGCTCAGTGGCAGTTAGCTGGCCATCCTGGAGGCAGTGAACGGGCCGCTCCAAATCAAATGATGCCTCCAGAATACCTTCACCAACTTCCTCCAGGGATGATTTTTCAGCAGGCAGCAAGTTCGCTTCAACCTTCAATTAACCCTCTTCCAAGTGGAAGCACCGGCGGAAGCACATACTCTCCCAACACTGCAGCTGTTGCTCCTTCCCCACATCCTCAACAGCAGTGATAAATACGCTTTATTTCGAGGTTAATGAACTAACCATTAGATTTTTACCGTACTGTCGTGTCGTAGTATGTCGTATTAAACACGACAAATAATTTCAATTACAATACATACATGTATTAAATTTTGCACGGGGAATGTCCTTCCAATCTTAAAGCCACCTTACTTAACAGTAAGATTGAAAAGTACTAAAAAGCCGGTATCGTCTACAATTTAACCTATACCCTTGTTGTGATGATTACTACTGTAATAATATACTTTATCAGTAATATAGAGGTGTTAAATGCCGACTACTACCACCACTACAGAAATATTTCAACGTTTAGAAACAATGTCTACAGATTGCTTTTTGAACAGACATAATACATTTTACATCACTATTTTAGGGTAAATCAACAATGCTAGTAGATGTATAGTATGTGTACGATTTTTTAAGTGAAGATGATTGACCAAGTCGAATAAGAATGATTGATGCGAATCATATAATGAGTGTATTGATTTTGTTATTAGTAGACAGGCAGAAGGTGCAATATATTTAGCTATTAAAATATATTTTTAAAAGATCTGACAAGCTCTGTAGCAAGAAATGTTAATGCACATAATAAGGAAAGTTCTTTATGAAAGATGACTTTGTTTGGGTTGAAAATTGGAACTTTAAATGTTTAATAGTGTAGTTGTTGTATAGCTAAACTAGGTATATAGAAACTAACCCATTATCGATTTTTTACAATTTATTCTGTTTGTAAAAAAAAAACTTTAAATTAATTTAGCTTTGCAAAGTGAACAAGTGAAAAGGCTTTTTTTTTGTTTTCAAAACTGAATGCCTGCTGTCTTGAACCTTGTTAATCGGTAATTAATAAACATTGGTATGTTTTCTGCTCCATCCATACATGTACATGCTGGTGATTTTTGAGTTCTTCATGGACAGAAAAATAGCTCAGCTAAACTCATAAGTCGGTTTATCCACATATCCAGGGATAATGATGATAAGACAGTAAGTTTAAATCATGATTTATTCTTTTCTTTCTTGTATTAATTACCGCGATTTCAATTAATTGGTGGTAAATCGGCATTTCGTATGTATCTGCAAGGACGGGAAAGACGATGAAGTGATGGAAAATGAGATTACGTTTTTTGTCGTGCTATTTAATTATTTATTACGCAATTGTAAGAATATCGATATCTAAGTCCATATATATGTCTACAATATATATAAAATACATTGTTAAGATTTTCCTTTAAGCATTGCTTACATGTAACAACCGTTTACTAACTTATTTTAGAACTTACATTATTGTAAGAAGAACATGTTAAAAAATTGAATTACATATATTATGTATTTGTAAAGAACGCCTTTATTACGACAAATTGTAAAAAATAATATTGTGCATAGTTAACGGCATTAATTGCTGTTTATCAGTTGTAAAAATTAGCCTTTTAAATAACTTAAAAGTATCGTGTAGGGAAAGAGCGGAAAGTCCGACGAAAGTTTGAATCACTTGTACCCACTACAGCTTCAGAGCAAAGTTGTGTCATTCATTTACATTTTACATACTGAAAAAGACCATAATAACTCAATCAAGAAAAAGGGAAACAATAATTGTGATCAGTTTCTCCCTGCATCTACTGATTGAAAGAGAATGAATGGCATGAAATGACTAGTCATCCATCGTCATATCACTAGTTAACGCTATATTCGCCAAGATTAAGGTAATTAACAATAATTTTTAAAAATCACTATTTCCTATCAATATAGGCATAAGTACGTGCGTGATTTACATGATAATTATAGTCATTAATAATAAAAAAAAATATTAATTTAGTAGTAAGCATTTTACGTGTATGTACGCATATTATTTTCTAAAGTAGTATTAATGGTGTTCTAAATAAAAAACATGGAAAATAGACAAAATTTTATTAGTGATAGTGAATGGGGTAGTTTGTAAAACGAATTGGGCCCGAAGTCCAGAACAACTAAAATATTGATATAATATTTGCGGAAATACACATTAAACTTAGCATTGCTCTGCTGTGTAGTTAGTTATTTGGTGACACAGGAAAAAAACTCGGACTCAAATAGTGCCCCTTGTGACGCAACGTTTCTAAAAATGTTCAATTTTAAAAATTTAGTGATACATCTGTGGATGCAAACGTGAACAACAATAGTAAATAGCCAATTTCTCAAATTTTTCGCTGTATGATTATTAATTAGGTATATTATTTAATATTGTTATCGTTAAAAATTAACACGTGCATCAACAATTTATTTTAATATAGCAGCAAGCAAATAGAGTGATGGTGGTAACACGTGTAGGACAAGTAGAAAGAGTATAAGCAGCATAATTATCAAAACTATTTTATCATCAAAACGGTTGTTTACTCACTAATGTTATGTATATGTGGTAGACGCATATACCAGAATAGATGGTAAGCTCGTAGATGGAACAAAGTTTTTAATGGATCTTTGAGTTAAAATCTGTGTATCAGTCTATATACTTTACTTGCAAAGTAGTGGTAGTCAGATATGAAGTTGCTTACTTTGGTCACCACCAATCATTTCCATTTTCTTTGAAACATCAATAAAGTGCATGCAACATGAATGGATGATGCTACCAAATTGTGACTAAATAATACATACATGCTAAAATTGTGTATTATTCGTTGGATCTTCCATGAAAGAAATTACTCACTTCAATGTTGCATATAATGATTTATATAATCGTTGAAAAAATCTGGAAAATTATATTATGTCGGCTTCCGCTTATTTGACCAATGAGTGATTTATTTGTATTGAGTATTAATATTTGTAAGTGTAATACATACAACATACAAATAGTTAAGCGTATAAAATTACAGATGCTCAGTTCACTTCAAATTACTCTGTCCTGTGTATGTACCATGCCACTTGGAATTGATACACTTAACTAACATATTTAAAAAAAATGCTATACCTAGTATATATTATTATTATTCCTGTTTGCTCTGTTGATTTCTATTATCAGCAACCAATGTGTTGTTTCTACCAAGTTGAATGTCATGTTCATTTGTTTTGTCAAGCAAACGCCAAGCAAGTGACCCTGACCATGTTGATAAAAATAACTAAACTACCCCTTCCAACTAGCACCATCAATAAATAAACGTTGGTATATTCAATTGGCCGATTATCAAATCAAATTGCTATGAATAGTAAAACAATATACCTTTAGAAAGACTACTGTGTACAGACAATTTATTATTGTGTAATAATAGTTATTACTACATTTTAATTAATCGTATGTAGCTGAAAATGTCTATTGTAAATATATTATTATCATTACACAAATATATTACACATCTTGCTAACAAGAATGTCATGTAAAAATGATGCCGGAGGCAAAGCGACCGACCGAATGAAGAGAAGAAAAGGGAAACTGTAATTTAACTATTAAAGTAAAATTTTATGATATGATAATGATACGATGAATGGAATATAATGGAACGCAAAATAAAAAAGACTGAACTGAGAATGTCATCATCGATGCTTAAACTTACAAACCCTAAAAAATTGCGTTAATAAGTCATTTTAACTTTTCATAATTATTCATTTTTCATGTATAACAATTTATTGGTCACCGTCACGCACTACATTTTGACAACGAAATGTTTACAATCATTAGTATTTACTTATCAATTCACATTAATACAAATCTTAAAGATTATTTCCAATAAAAACCAAAAAGGGTTAGCGATAGAGGCAACGCATAACTTTAGTTAAAAAAGACTGGAGAATATAAGCAAAATGTATTCTAAACGAACTTCGGAATAATTAATAAAATAATTGTAATATCGGGATTGTTTCGGTTCAACAAATAAACATTTTTGACTTTTGTGTGACTGGCAATATCATTAAGTTTCTTGTAAAATTGTAAATGTAATATTTATTTTCCTTGTACATTTAATTTAATCATTTCTTCTAACATCTACACAAATAGTTGTAAACCGTCAACAAAAAATATTGTAAATCTAGAAATATAATTACATAACTTCTATTCACATACCAAAAAAGTAAAAGGTATTGCTGGCGGAACTGTTTCAGAACGGAACCTGGTTATTAACAAAACAATAGATAATGACATACTTAACTGGTTTTAGAACATGAACAATCAAAACAAAAACATGTTTTAATACAATTAAAATTAATTGATCAGATACTATTTTATTATCAACTTAAAGAAAAAGAGAACCTTAATTATACATCTCATTTTGAATTAGGTATATCTTGACACTTAAATTCTACATACTGATTATATTTAAAATTTGTAAATGTATGCATTCTTGCACAGCTAATTTTCTACAATTTTATTTCATCGGTCCTACAAAAAAGTCTATCTCGTAAAAAATGAAATTTGTCGCGCTTGATTTTTACTTTATTCGTCGTCTCCTTCTTGTTCGCCTCCACTGGATTGCTCAGATTTTTCAGGCTCTTCAGCTTGAGTAGCTGCCTTCTTTGGACGACCTCGGCCACCGCCACCACTACCAGAGCGACCGACATTCTAGAATACGAAAATTTTGGCTTTAGTACAAATACGTTTCGTTTCATTTAAACTCACAATGGACTAATGGAGTGTACACACCTTTTTGACACTCTTGGCCTTTCCCTTCTTCCTACGACCACCACTAGTACCCTTTGGGCGACCGCGTCCCTTCTTGGCTGGGGGGCCACTGTCCCCATCAGTTCGTCCACGCTTCTCGGCCTTGGGTTTTACATCTCCTCCGTCGGCCTTACGAGGACGGCCACGTCCTTTCTTAGCTTCTGCACCGGCGTCGTCAGACATCTTCACTCACGTCCAAGTTCTATTTCGCTATGTTAGCTTCTAAGCTACGCAGCAAATCATACAGTTAATAACAAGATCAGATTAGTATAAATCTAACTGCTTTCCATTACTTTCATTCGAATACTTTGTGCGAAACTTCCATTTCGGTAATGATATAATCAATGTTTCGCGTTGCCCCAATCATTATTAATATCCTTTAAATTATTACTTTCTCTGATGATGACATCAGCAGCAGATGACAATTTGCCAAATATGATGAAACTCCCAATAAAAAATGAAGAGCTATCTATTAAATTAAAGTCTACATAAAATGTGAAGTTTTAAGTGCACGCACGGATGCGAACAATGTACAGAAATGAAAGACATCATACTAATACATACATGGACAAAAATACCT
>JAHZNB010006889.1:0-14630 GCA_027744295.1 Callyntrura guangdongensis | reverse complement strand
TGCCTACCTCTAAGACAGCATATATACAGCACTCCTTTTTGTTTTTAAATATTACCCCTTCTTTAAAATGTGGCTTGACGGCACAAAGTTGTGCATACTACGTTCTTTGATGGTGATGTAGAGGGCGAGACGACCGTAGAATAATCGCAGCTTGTAGCTCAGCTCGAACTTGGAACACTGAAGTGCTTCTTCCTCGTAAGTGCAAACGCCGGTTCAATTGTAAGGGGGAAATAGTTTTTTTTACAACCAAGTTCGTTGTTGTGTTAAAGAAATACATCATCAAAATCAAAAGTCACAACTGCAACTTCCAGTCAAGCAAGTGCTTTATTTGAGGGAGCGGAGTAGAGCTACTCTTCGTTTCTTTCTGATGTTTGCAGGTTGCATGCAATATGAAAACATGGTCAAAACGGAAAAAGGGACATCAGGAGTGTGCATACCAATTATGCATATACATATGTGTAATTTGTTACTGTGTGGGGTATTTACGGATTCTTTTGATCTAGCTGGTTTTTCTTCTAGCGTAGATAGGACAGAACACAACGACTGTCTGGCTATACTATTGAGAATGCGACAATTGGGTTGGGAGGGCGATGGATGACAATTGCTAAAATATTCCATGTCGCCACTGCACTGCTGGTTTCTCCTTTCCAAAAGTAGCAGAGTTTAGCTACAGAGTTTTTTATGTGTGGAGAAATCCTGTTTTTATGCTGCACTAACCAAATTAAGCGTCGCTTGATTGGATATTGGATTTCGTCGACAGCAGGGTTCAAGTGGTTCAACTCATTACATTTTGTTCAGAGCGAAGGGCGAATTTGGTCGTGGGAAAATTGAATTTTGTTTGATAAGAGTTTGTATATGGATGAGGTAAAATGATGAAGCTAGCTTTGCCATTTGTTTGTTATTCATTACCATAATTTTCAATCAATTCTTAATTACACAGATCGGCTCTTCGTTAACTTGTTAATGACTTTTACTGTAAGATGCTGTAGGCTAAACTGCTGCCAGTTCGCAATAAAACCAATTTATATTTTGTAAATCTCCAAAAATTTAATACCTATGTAATTAATATATTAAGCAATGCTGTAATCTAATGATAACGAAAATAACGATTAATCCATCAGATTGTCCTCATCGTAGTCCTATTAATTTTAAAGAGTTTGTTAACGTTGCTGTATGAAGAGATGAATGAAAAGATTAAATTATGTACGCATTTGATCACGCAGCATTGAAAGGTAAGTATGCATACATACATATGTACAAAATACGAATTACTAACATCAGTATTCTTGCTACTGTTTGGCGAGTTGTTTAGTTGATGCTTAGTCATCATCATCAATATCATCAAGTTTCATCATTACTACAAAGTGTTTTAAAAGTAACTGCTTTTTCTCACTCTTCCGTCATCCTCTTCTGCAGCTGTGTTATATGGGAAGTTGGTGAAAATAAATGCTCTACAAGTTGGCTCATCTGTTAATAGAGCCCAACCCAGGTCAACGCTAATGTTTGACGAAGGCTGTATACATGTTGTTATGTACACTAATACGTACACTGTCTATCATTGTCATTTATTCACTATCATCGTCATCATCTCATCACTCTAGGCCCCAGCAGATGAGCACCAGCTGGTCACTAACTAAACATCGTACTTTCCAACATGTATTCCTAATACAACAAACAGCACATTTCTTTCTGGGTTGCTGCTATGCTGTCGTCGTCACATCGCCATAATTTCGAGTTCCCCCTCCATGTCCCCATCACATTATCATACATTCACAACCAAAAAACAAAAACCACAAGCAAAACTACTTTACTTAATTCATTGCTGCTGTTATAGCACAAAATATCCTTTTTTACTTGTCGTTTTCTTTTGAACTACAAACACGAAACGCGCTGATGTTGGTTTCATCTTATTTGGAGCAACAGCAGCGCCTGTTTAAAAAAATATCTGGTGTTTTGCGGTTTTAACTTTGGCGCATTCATATCATATCATCATCATGTCATTTCTTCATAGTGTTCCCAAGTTTTTCTCTCTCTTTTGTCGCCTGCATTCATTCTGAAAATATTCATAAAAACGTTCAATTTTACATATTATAATGCTTTTTATTATTATATACATTCAATTATTTTTTCATTTTGTCATTTAAACTGCTTCATCCCAATTTTTTTCATTTTGTAATGACAATCATCCCATTCAACCCATTATTATGCGCATTACCCCAACACTACAGCATTCATTACATGTTTACTTTGACGATTTCGTATACACAAAGTCAGTTATAAAAATGATATTTCATCTGAGATGAAAGTTAGATTGGAAACCTTGTGCCATTGCTGTCGTGTAAATAATTGATAATAATAATAATAGTATTGCTGTTTTATTACCATATTAAACGTATTCCCCACTCAATGGATTGGTAAAGATAGTTATGTGATGTGTGCTTATTTTACAGACAACCAAACTAAACAGTCAATGTGCAGTGCATCGTGCTGTTGCCGTTTCTTGTTCAATTATACTGATGATAATGATAACAATAACAACATTATTATGCATTCACTCGCATCATTGATATCCTGCTTTACCAAAACACAACAGCCAACGACTGAATAACAACATCCACTACTACTAACTACTATACGCTGAGTGAAAATAGTTTTTTGTTTGAAGGAGAATAAGAGGACAACAAGCAGTTAGTGACCTGCCTGTGTCGTTTCATAGAACGTAGTAGTACTGACAATATGACTAGTAGACATCGTCATTGTGTTGCAGACTATCAGGGAGAAAACCGTGTAAAGCAGTTATACACACATGCCTACAACAACAAGCCATTATACTATACGCGACGACGCGTACGCCAAAATCAAGTGATTTCTCTGTTATTAACTTATTACGATGCGGTGGTGCAATGGTGGTATCACTGGTCTACGTCTGGTCTCTGACTTAAATTCAGCTAATAATACTGACTTTCACACAAAAATATGTAAGTAACACCTACATAATATCGGAGCAGTATGTATCATGTACGCCGTTTTTGCTGCTATAAATTATTCGAGTTATATTCGAGAAGCAATAGTTTCGACGGAGTGAAGAACAACTTAACTGTGAGCTCTGTTAAACATTTGCATCTACTATTACTACTACCACCACCACGACCGCTACGAAAAGGCATTTAGTTTTTTTACAACAACGGCAACCCAACGAATGAATGAAAATGAACCGAGTTTGTGAACACTGAACACTGATTCATACTGCCGTCATGTCATACTGGCCTGGCAGTCCGTAAAGGGGTATTCCATCATTCATGATATGAGGTTGGTACGGTATTGTCAAAGTCAGCTACTCTCTGCTATGCTGTTCTGCTTTCTGCTACTAGACTAGATACAGCATTACGGATCGGTTGTTGTTTAGTTTAAATGACAAACATGCATAGCTTTCTGTTAAATATATAATATTCATTCATAAGGCTATTATATAAATAAACACAAAAACACCCTTAATTGGTTAACCTGTTACATTATAAAGTAATTTAGTTTAATTCGAAGCTAAAAGTTAATTAGGTCTTTGTTTCCAATTGAAGAAATGTAAGTTGTGAGTCAATGAGTTAGAGAAAATTTTTATCTAATGTTTTGCATCTCTGTCAGCGATCATAAATTACGAGAATCTCTTACGTTCAACGTTCTTGGGGATATTACTTTATTTGTCTTCTTACCTGAATATAGCTTGAGGAAGCTGTCAAGGAAGGTCTTCTTAATCAAATTAAACTTTTACTGGCATCAAACTCAGCCTAAATATCCAAAAACTGTCTAGGTATGTAAATTGCCATAAAGCTTAATGGGGATGATGAATTGACCTTTGACCCCAACTGGAAGCCGCAGTTATCAACCAATCTGGCTCAAACTTGGTATACTTATACAAATACATATAATGTATGTGTGCACCAAATTTGAGCTACAGTTGTTATGTTAAAAGTCAAAGAAATATAATATGGGGGTCACTATTTTCTACCCCAAGGGGATGTCACTGAAATGACATGTTGACATATGCTGTAGCCCTTGTCAATGTTAGTCGAATAGTAAAAATCCCATAAACGGATTTACCGTTTTAAAGTTATGGACAAACAATTTTCAATCTTTGCCGCCCCCACCTGGGTGTCCAAGGAGTCAACCAATTTGGGTCAAATAATCAAATCGTTATAACTTTCCCATGGTCTATTTATATAAAATATATAGGTCGCGCATTGATCTTAAAAGTGACCCCCCGGTTGACCCCTGGGGGTCAACTAATAGGTCTTAAGAAGACCTAATAAATAAATAGAAGATACCTATATTGTGTACTTGTATATATTTATTGTTTATAATTTTTTAAATCAGTTACACGAGGAACCGAAAGTACAACAGCACCTTTTCAGACAAGTAATTTCAAATTTGACTCCATTGAACTCATCCCGAACAAACAGATTTATCCAAGAATTACGTACCACCCTTTACCACTTACTACTACAATACAGTACAATTACTACTCAGCGTACAGATAATATTATACTAATGCAAAACTTTATTACATTACTAACTTATTATGACGGAGATCAAGTTAGGGATTTTTATCTAGTACATAATACGAGTGTTCCGTCAGAAGTGCATTGTGATTGTTGTAGTGGCAAGACGAATTCGTTTAGCTTAGCATAATAATGAAGGCCTTTTAAATTTTGAAATTCAAAACTATAAAAAGCATAATGATGAAATAAACTATGAAAGGCTAGCTAAATAAGCTTTTCTTGTGTTGACAAAACAGTTTGATGAAAAATTTTGAAACCGAAAAGCATAAAAATCATATTAGAATTCAAAAAGCATAATTCTAGGAAAAGAGCATGAAAAGCATAATTAAGCCTTAAAATTTACATTTTTTAAATAATTTATTAGAATACATTTTTTATGCAAAACAGATTAGTATTAGATTTGTGCATTTCCAAAGAGTTAACATGAACCAAATGTGTATTTTGTCGATTCTACCATGTAAACTTTACCACTAATGAATATTTCATCGTTCTTCTAATCTAACGAATTTAATGTTTTAAACCCCATACGCCGTTAGTTTATTTATTTTCAATCCATGACAGTGCTCTTTTACAACAGAAAGGCAATACTATTTTGTTAAGTTTGTAAATGTAATTAAAGAACTACTAGATATTGATGCAGTAGGATGTCAGGTACATATATACAAACAGTTTGGTGAACTCTTAACTCAGTCAAAATTTTAAAAATTAGTTGCGGTAAACCTCCGATAATATTAAAACCTCTTTGAAACAGAAAAAAAATGATAAAATAACTTATACGAATCTTTATAGGATGAAATTGTATTGCTAAAATGATTTCTGCACTCGTTTTAAAATAGCATAAAAAGTATTAAAGTTTTAGAAAAAAAGCATAATTTTACCAAAAAAGCATAAAAAGGCAACTGACTAAGCATATTTTGAAAAGCCTTAATAAAAATGAATAGTGGCATACACACATGCTACATTGCCATTGCACCATTTGCGCGGTATACCAGAAAAAGTTTTTCTAACCATTTTAAGCTTGTAAATTTTAGTAATATTTAGTTTTCCGCATATTATGGAATCTGCGTGCTAATCCAGCCTTGTTGATTTAAATGTCAAGCCATGTGATTGTTGATTAAGCCGGTGGTAAGAATCTCATAATAAATCTATTGTGAACAACAGAGACTTTACAATTTTATGAAGTATTGTTGTATAGATATATTTGACATTTAGCTCAAAAAGAATAACAAGTTCACTTTAAGGGTCGCAAACATATTGTATGTTAAAGAAACATACAACATTACAGAGTAATAAGTGAAGTTAAAACTACGATTACAAACACAAATATTTTGAATACTAAGAGTAATACATACTTGAATATGGTTTTTACTTCAATTATCACTTTCGTACTCCACTAAAACAGTATACTGATCCGTCGTCCTCTTCTCGGGGTTCACATTTTTCGAGACGCATTATTCACCATTATGCAGATGGTTTAGTGCATAACAAACTGCGTGGATTCTGCATAAGAATTATTTATCATTTACCAACCAGCCGCTCAAGTTTGTACACAAACCAGAAAAAATTGGATTTCGGTACTGAAGTGGAGCACAAGACAAACCCTGGTACAGCAAGAATGGAGAAAATGCTAATGATAGAAAAACAGTTCATTATAATAAGCGTCACTTGCCACTTTACTATCCATCATGCCATTCTACTCTACATTGATGCACATTATCATAATCTGTCCACATTATTGCACTCATGTGCACGGCAACAGTTTGTCAGGACCTTACGGAAACCCTACAGGACACTACCACGACAAATAAACGGTAGAAAGTTGTAATTCCAAGTACACCATTACCAAAGTAGTTAATGGTAGCATAATACTGTATTTACTGACATGGTACTATGTTACTTGCACAATGAAAATTATGCAAACATTATTTGATTGTCTTAACGATATGTGTCGTGACTCATCAATCAGGAAATCTCATCTTCATTCCATGCAATGTTTCAATTTCTGTGATTTTTTTTTCATATTTGCTCATTTTCAACTAAACTAATTAAAGTTCTGTTTAACTGTATTATTTGATTCCAGGCGCTTTTTGACTATTTACGCGTTTATATATAAAATTCCTTTTTGGTTCTCTAACGAATAGCCGTCAATTGCAATTCGAATTCAAAGTAATGCTGCACTAACTGCACATGGCACAAGATAGTTTAAATCTTGCGTTGTGGACTGTAGGTTACGCTGTATGTCCTTATGGATATTTGTGATGGTGCAAATACCACCATCAACTATATCATATAATATGTATGTTCTTGAGCACATTCATCATCATTACCTCTAACGATGTGTGTTCTATGTACAAGTACAAACAAACAAATAACTCGCTTTGAATGAAATAGTTTTTTGTGTCTATTGCATCATTATAGCAGGTCATTTATTTAAGTCTTAATGGAGAACAAGTGAATATATGAAAATCTGTTGTTGGTTGGTGCTATGCAATGGTAGTATATCACATTATGTCAGAAAAACTGGTCTGGTTATTGGCCTGCTTACCTCTGCTGTCGACGACGTCGTCCTGGTGGCGGCGGCACTTGTTTCTACATGATAATAAACTGATTATTGATGTACAATTATATATTATAATGACAAACGGCAAAAGAGATATGCACTAATGCACTGCAAAATTATCTTACTTATCTCCCAAGCAGCACAAATTTTTATCTTCTTCTGGCCCTTCAAGTTTGCTTAATTTATGCTTCATTCCGATTATATTTACGTATCTACATTACATCTACACCTGCAGACAGACTTCACAAAATCCACCAACCAACACCTGTGCAATATGCAATGCACATTTAGTTTTCTACATTCAACATTCGACTTTAAATAATATGCACAAAGCACAGTGCCGCCGCTTGCGTTGCGTTGGTGACAGGAGACGGCTCAAACAAAGAAGTGCGTATACTTGTTGTGAAAGCTACATCTGAAATCTGTCTCAACCTTTCAGACGAAAAGGGAGGTTTACTAAACTAAAACTCGAAGACTTACGACATACATGGAAGACTTTGGACACTTGTGACAATGAACTGAAGAAAATAGGACAAACAATCTTACACTACATTTCTTCCTACATTTTATCCCTCTCCGGTGTTGTCGGATGACACCTATATCATGTCATATAAGTAGTAGTAATTGTTATTACAAACGCTTACAGATAAAGAAAGCGTCCATGAGTATTTTTTCATTAATTAATGGTATGAAAGGGAAAACGCAAGGAAAGGAACTGGCAACAAGTAGCAAGCATACCAAACGTCGTCAGACATAATTTATTGTCGGTACTCGGATCGTGGGAAGCAACTACGCGCAGTCATTGATTTGGGGCAATGTAATACACTTCTGTGTAATTTATCCTATTAATTTAAGTGTACTATTATATACTTGCTTTACCATAAGTAACCCGTCTATAGTTCATACCTCACGTAAATAACAAAAGTTGAAACAATTTCGATTCGATTACAGGTAGCTCAGCAGAATAGTTATTTGGCCATGAGTCTTATCATGAAAGTTGTTTTTGAGCATTAAAACAGTGTGTTCCATTAATATTTTGACTTTTTGTATCTTTTTGATGAGATTTCAGTTAAGCGTCTATTTTTTATTAGAGGGTGCATAATTACTGTCATTATATAGTGCCGATGCCAATTATTTTTTGTTTTGTAGGTGTAATTGTGTGACCGTGGTGAGCAATGATCAATGTTTACTGATTATGGCATCATCCACCATTACCAGGTTCCTCAACAAAATTTAATCATAATTGTACCACTGGAAGGAATTTACGGCGGACGCGTGACGATTGAAGTCACAACTGTATTTTCAATGTCAATGTTGGTGCACCGATGACAGTAGATTAATAAATGTTTACACATTCAAGTGTTGACAGCAACCGCATCGGTTGTCGGTGTACTTTTTGTAAATCTGAAACTATAACAATTCATTAAATGTACATTATGCGATGATGCAGGTGTCGTGTACGGTGGTCCATGGTGTTATTCCAACAACATTACTATCATTCATTATACTCTCACTGACAAAAATACTATCTCGCTGAATGGTTTGAACGGACGTGAAGGATATTCAATTGAGTAGTGTCTTGTCTAGCTCTATCATTATTTCGTCGCACACGTTTATTTGTATGCATCGTAGTAGTAGTTGTAGCCAGTGCCGCGCCATGTAAGTATACCTCCACGGCATACCACACTCTCACGCATTGCTGTGCTGAAAATCCTTTTCATTTTGATGAGCTTTCATCACGCGTTTCGATCAGAAATAACAAAACATCAAGCTAACAAACTCGACCACCTACATACATATTCGTGTACTTACCAACAACCAGATATCAAAATATCCAAGTGTCAACAAAACCAACTTGTTAGTCCTCAATTAATAAACATTGCATATTGTTTTCTGCTGATGTCCGTACTCTGCTCATACAATAAATGTTGTTGATAATTCTTTTTCTATACATGGCATAGGCCATTATTATCATTTTCGACGACAGCAGTCTTGTTTATTATTATTATTATTATTGGTACTGCATGCATTGCATTTGTTGCATGCATTCCATTCAGTGCATACAAAATGAATGAATGTTACAAACGATGCCTACATGAATATGTGCTAGCAGTGCAATGTGCAATGATACGGTTGATGGTCGATGACAGCAACGGTAGTGCCATTTGAGGAAAAAGAGTCACCAGAAATCCACCAGCACAACAGAATTGATGATGTAATTACGAATTCAGTGTAAAAACAATAAACAAGTTCATTTGAGATTGTTTTCATGGTAAATGGTGCAATTTGTCGTTTGCTATCCATGCATGTCAAAAAAGTGTAATGCGTTCTTCACGATAACTCACAAAAGTGGAGCAAAACTGCATTGTAAAAAAATGAAAAGTTATTTGCTGTCCTATGCAACGTCTACTTTGGAAAATACGATGACTTTTCAGCAAATCATTATTTGGCTTTAATTGTGTAATGTCATATGATCTTGCATATGGTAGGGCCGTTGCCAATCAACAGCGGAAATATTTGATGTGCTTGTTAAATGAGAACACACGTAGGTATGCTGATATTTTGGAAATGCATTACACGGTTTCACAACTCTGAACAGAAGTTAACATTAAAATGTTTACAGCTTTTGGAGGCAGTAAATGATGGCAACTGACATAGTATTGTATTGAATGTGATGATGTGATGATTCTATTTTTAGGCTAATTATATTCTGACGATAGGAATTAAATATACGGTATATTAATATTAGTTAGTCACAAAAGGCTATATTGCCGGTTGTTTTACATTTCTTCGTTCAATATTTTGCAAACGAAAGTGGAATTTTTCATGTTTGTTTACCATTTGAGTAAAGAGAGATAAGATGAACAATAAAAAAAGTGAAAAGGGCCAAACCAGTGTTGAACCAAACGATACAGCTGTATCATGTGAATTAATGAATATAGTATAAATAAATACCTATTATTATGATGCATGAAAACATAGGTAAATAACTTTAACATGCATTCAAGCTTTATATTTGAAGGGCGCCCGGAATGCACAAGTGTATAGTAATTAATCATCGTCAACTCAACACTAAATGTAATTTTCACATCACCCAGTCAGAAAATCGTACGATAATCAGTGGCTTGACTAAAGCTGCAACTGACAACTTTTTGTTCAACATTTTCATGAATTGAGTAGTAGAGTAGAGTAGAAAGACAGTAGTATCCCTTTACAATAATGATTATGATAATCAATTTCTGCTTGTCCATCCACCTGATGGCAAGGTCACTGACAAAATTTGCGATAGGAGAATAATAATAAGTTCACACTAACATTCGGTAACGGTACCGAACGACAAAAACAATGGCACAGAAATCATGATAAATTCAAACATGCAAACTCTCTGTTGAATTAAAATATATAATATAATATATATTAAAAGATAGAGAAAAACTCTATATTTTCACGCAATGACTAAAACTCTTGTATGAATGTTTTAAAAGGAAATTACATTTAGGACATCAGCTCAAATCGAAATTGACAAACACCAGAAAAAAATTCTTATATTTTAACATAAATTGAATGATCTTACATTTAATTCCCAAAATATAGGTTAAAGAATAAACATATAGCTCCAAATTTCTTAATTTATTGGGTGTGACGACGAACTCAAAGCAACAACAAGCAAAATGATGCAAGAAAACTACAACGTTCCTGATGTTCATAATGAACCCTCCCCCATGTAATGTAGGTATATACTGACAACAATGACAACGATGAAGCCAACCACCACACTACCACAGCTGCAGGCTGCAGCATGAAACCGAAATAAAGAGGAGGTGTAAGCGTCAGTACTGCTGGTGGCGACGACACTGGTCAATGAAAATAATGCTGTTTTCTTTGAAACATATGCGCACAAAATTATTATTTTCTCATCGTATTCCTTTTGCATGAACACTTAAATGTCAAAATACAAAGATAATGACTAATGCTCACTGACTTGCCTCATAAAATTTCCATCATACCTTCATACGCGTCGTCGCGTCGTGTATCCCATCGAAAAACTGTGTGAAACTCGTCCATGAGAGAATCCCAGAAGAGAAGGCTGAAACGAGTTTGCGAAAAAGAAAATCATAACATCAGCAATTTTATTTCACGATGAGTATCCTTTCTTCCATGTGCACTTGTATCCGCATTTTATTGTAGGATGAGAAGAAAACCAGGGGAAAAGGGGTACAGAATCATGATACAAGTACACAATTATGTGAAAAAAGGGAAGAGCTCATAAAAACGCGCTCAAGATTTTTTTAAAAACAGGCATTCATTGACTGCTTATGCACCTTTACCTTTCACTACTACCAGAATTCAATTTAAAAAGTAATAGTAAAAAAATTCTTCTCCTAACTCCTACTGCTATTTTCTTGAAAATTATTATTGAGAGACTGCATTGTGAAAAGATAGTAAGCTGGTGCTTACGCGTTGCATAGTGAACATCACATATGTGCTAAGCTAATGGTAAAGCAGCGATCCTCACGATTACGTTAAAAGCGGAAAGGTATGCCGCAACAACAAGTGCTTATCCTATGCTACAAAAACAGATCCTTGTATGAATCCCCGTACCCAGTCAACCTGTTTTTTAACTCAGAAAGCACACAGCTTCCTACAATACGTAACTAATCGATAGTGCGACTCATCTTCGTCATATCGTCATCATCAGAAGCAACAAAAAGACGGTTGCCGTTTTTGGTTAACGAATTCCTTTTAGGCAATGATGATTTCGACGATGATGATGGAGTTTTTATTCCTCTGTGTAGCACTATCATGTAAAGAAGGGCTACACGCAGGGAAATGAAAATATAGAAACGAGTCAGTCAGTAGAACTGGCGGTAGAACCTAAACTCAGAACATCATCATCATAAAACAGATGGTTTATTAAGTTGATATAATGACAGGGAGAGATGCCTATTTAGGATTACATAGAGCCAACTAAAGCAGTACATTCCTAGAAAAATGCACTCCGCTGCATCTAAATGAAGCTGAGAATCCACTTGATTTTATCAACCGTCCTCACACACAGTCTTTTTTCCTGCTGGTTTCTTAGACGGCGGGCAGGTATGGCAGGTGAGCAAGTAAGAGTGTTAAAAAGTATGCTTGTTCTTGATTCTTGTTTGTTGATCGTGAAGATGTGAGGAGGGCTCGGGCTGCCGGAGGGCAAAAATAAACCGATACAACCAAAGTGACGAAGAAGCGTTAGTCAACAGCAGCAATAAGAATGAATGCAGTTCCACGAACTGTTTTTAGCTCTGCTTGCTATCCACAATGAGTACACGTTAGAAATCCCATGTTAGTAAAGTATATCACAGACTAATTATAGTTCAACGTTTCACTGTAACATTTCCAAATTTCTGTGTGGAAGTTGCAAACTTGTTCCAATTATACGCTACGAACTGCATCTGTTTCGTTAAGTAAAAAAAACTCGATGAAAAAAATCAAAGGTTACGGCAAATCTCATAGAAGCAAAAGCTAGAAATCCTAGATTTTTTTGTTTCTATTGGCTTTAAAGACATTTTTATGCATGTCAATTTGAGCTGCAATGCAATGGGGTTGGGTGCATTAATCATTGCATAATCACGTCAAAATCACCATGACAAAGTTAATTGTAAACTTTACAAAATATTTTCATGCTCCCGCCAACCCAACTACAATTATTTACATGCTGGAATTTGCATTCACATGTTGGAATGGAAGTCAGGCAACACCTGCAAGTCAATATGAAATTAGTCATTATTATATTTCAGGGTTTAAAAAATTAGCCAAAATGTACAAGTGTGCCGTCCAATTTCGAACAGTCCTTATTTATCATCATGGACATTCCCTCAGCCGGCGACTGCAATTTCTTTCGAAACGGATTTTCTTATTAGTTCAAAGAAACTCAAAGGAGAGTAGAGAGCAAAAACGCGCGGCTTCATTTCGCCCTTGTCCGTTGATTTTCGTTATGGTGTGGTTTGTAATGAACGAGCACCATCATACATAGCATTTTAAACTGAATCATTTCGTTTTTATTGACGGTTGACGACGTTGATGTTGATGAGTAAACGCATCTTAGGCATAAAAAAGCATACGTGATTCACAGTTCCTTCACGAAAGTAACTGGTCAGGAGTCAGGAAAGAGGCCAGATGTGGATGAAATGACGGCATCTGCACAATAAGCTGTTAGTTCTTCAGACATCATAAGATGTTCTCTTCTCTGTTAAAGATGTGTGCTACTACTGCTATATGCTACGTTGGTTTTCGTCGACAGAGCACATCTTGAGATGAATCATTCATTTTTCCGTTTTTTATTGCTGTATATGTCATATGTTATTTATACCAAAAAGATCTACCTAGGCTGGTTGGTTGGTATGCTGACTGATTCACTTTAATCACTATTGTGCTAGTGTGCTGTGTTTGCTGCGAGATCAAATCAAAACGAACATTTATCTGCTGCGTAAGAAAAGAGTATTAAACAGCTGGTGCTCTTGCTCATGTAATAACATCTTGCTCTTCTCTGTAACTGACAATTGGAATTTTTGTCAGTTGCCTCATTACTCATTTGCTTAACGAATACCTCCATATTTTCTTGTGTGTCCATCTCTGCCGTTGTGCGTTGACTCACTAGTCTTGCATTTTGCCAACACAATCTTGATATTACTCTTACAGTCTTACCTTTCTAATTAAACTGACACAACAACTTTATGTAAACATAAATCGTCAATAAATGAAGTAAAATTACCAGATACTTATAGTGCTATACAACACGACGATAATTTTTAAATCATAAAGCCGGAACCGAGCAGTTACTTTATGGTTGCAAGTTTTAACTAATATTATTATCAAAAATCAAGCCGAACTGGCGGGCTATAAAATAAAAGCTACATAATATTTGAATCTGACTGACAACCATTTTTCGAAGAGAATTATGTACGCGCGTACATAATTATGATGGAACTAGTCTGTTTACAAAGTAGTAGTAAAAAATTTCATAATGCCCATATCATATTATTATTCCATTTTATTTCATCCTGACCCGATCCGCTTTGAACGAACAATTTCTATTCGAAAAATACATGCATCGTCCGCCTTCAACATTATACAGGAAGTGTAGCGTATCACAATAATAATAATATTATAGCACCACAGGGTATACACTAGACTACAAATTTTAATTAATTTCTAAACAAATACAATACAACTATCTTGTTCTCCAACCATATTCACATGGTATACGTACCTATGGAACTCGGTCATACTGTCAACTATACTAGCTACTAAGCTATTCATCGGTTGGAAGTACAATACATGTGGATTGTGTGGGGTGATTTGATCTATTGACACTGGTTTGATATTTTATATTTTAGTGACAATGTTTATTAAGTTCCTTAGCGTAGCTATAGGTACTTACTGCGATCACAATCATGTCTGTCTGTCGGTCTGTCTGTAAACACTATAACTTTTGTTCTACTTGACATAATCGAACCAAATTTGGTACACGGGTA
>JAHZNB010006888.1:0-11125 GCA_027744295.1 Callyntrura guangdongensis | reverse complement strand
ATAAAATGTTGCTGCTGCGCTGCAGTGATGATGTGAGTGTTAGATAGCGTCAATGTCATTGCCATTATCATTACATGGCAGGGTGCCTTCCTACACGTTCATACAACAGGACGTCTAGTAATTCTTTTTTTGTGAATGTGACTTGCTTGCTCTGTCACTTCACACATTAATAATGATTGAATTATTTAAAAGAAAAAATAATAATCAAATGCAAGAATGATGATGATGGTAACGGAGCAACGTCGCGTAACTCAAACAGTTACATCTCCGGTTTGATGACAGGTCCCAACAATTTTGGTAACAATCACACGTAATGCAGGGAACTTTACATAACATGTCAAAAAAATGTCCAATAAAATATGCAATGTGCACCGGGAAGACGTAATTTGTGCAAATAAACGCAAATCTGTGAACAACGCTGGGCACATAGGTTTTTTTAATTTTTATTATTTTTTTTGTACATTTTTTTTCATTCATTCAAAATTCATTCTTCTCTGGTATAAGTGGTATATCGATTAATATTTAAGCCTGTAGAATTGTGTGTACCCAAAAGTTGGTTCATTGATGTTTTTAAACCAATGCCAAACAGCATCCAAGGATGTTTTTGATGGCGGTTGTTAATTTTAACAAAAAAATGTACAACACGCTTATATATAATAACTAATAATGTATAATAATATAGACATTCGATTTATAGTATAACACTTTTGTAAAGATATTCAAACGGTAAGGTAATGAATAGTTCAATAGTTCCTCTCTGTAACATGTATTATCATTCTCATCACATCATCATCAACTTTCAATGTAGATTCAATTCAACTTCAATCTTCTCTGGTTTGCTACTACAAACATTACAAAGTTACCAACCATTTTTCATTTAAAGTACATGTGTGTACAGTTCTACATACAAGTATATATAATTCTATTTCTGTTTAGTTAACCAGACATCATTTTCTTTCTCATTCAAAAAAGACATAAATTTATAACAACTAATGGTAACACTTTTGTTACAATTGTACGTGTTAAGAGTTATTTTAAAACTAGAAACATTTCCCGCTCCCGCTACCCTCCCACGCCCTCTCCCTGTCTCTCCTTCAGTCTCGTATCCACCTGAAATGAAGATTATCATCTTTCCTTCCCCGGTAAAGCAAAACAATTCAATTTCAAACCATTTTTATTCTATTCATCTAAAATTTACGTCATCATCTAGTTATTTATTCAGTTTTAATTAATGTTACTCATGACTACATTTGATCTTTATCTTTGGCAAAATTAGTTTGTAAATTATAATTAATGTACACAACATTATTGACGCAGTTTTAGAAACTAGATTTATTTTAAGATTATTGAACTCTCGCCTTTCATTTAATTTAATTCCATCCCATTCTTCGTTTTATGCAGCACACTTTTTTAATTTCTCTCACATCGCCAACTTTTCCTTCCCCTAATTTCAACATTCCTTCCCATCCAACGAAAGCTGACGTTATTACGTTTTATTTCACAATCTAATTACTTCTTATGATTTAATTAATGTTTTCATTTACTACTTGTAACACATTAACATATTATTTTGGCAAAATTAATACATACATAGATATGACTCTAATTAAATTAATTTCGGGGCCTCGGGGGTTATATATGATTCGAGTATCCGAACGTATACCACATACGGAACGGACAACGAGATGATGATGAGATGATTTACACAGGAACTCAAACACGAGCATTTTACGTAGAGTACATACATGACTACCATGACAAGCATTTAAGTATACTAGTATCTCTGGATTGTCAAGTCAACTCAACTACTTATATACAGAGGAATTATTATTTTTAATTCCACGATGAAATGTTTAATTTGACAGCTGTCATAAAACCATGACTAGTCTACACTTTGTAACTTAATTACGAATTACGACTCATGGCCGACTAGTATCTCTCTGTACGAAACTTTAGTAGTGTGTTGTATTTTGCATATATCTTCATTTCGTACAAGTATTCTCAATAATAACCAACCGTCTACCTCATTTCAGTACCATGACATGTTACAATTACATTACACAAGCAATGTTCCCTACTCCCTACGTATTTTGATTATGTATAATAAGTAATTTATTTTCTTTAAATCTAAATGAGTAATACGAGATTGATCTGAATATTTACCTTGTCCTGTGGTCTGTTTGGTTGGTTCACTACCACCTTCAATGCATCCATGCATGTATAATATTTTATCACTAAAATACTACGGTTTTTCCTACTATTAGTTTACTACGTACCATTAATTAATGTTTCTCGAAACGACAAAAAATACCCTTCCATCAAGAATGGTCGCACAATAGCAGGTGACAGTTCATACTTCATACACATAATATGTAGGTATATAATATTTAATAATGATGACTAAAGAATGATTGTTTTTATGCTTATACCATTTATCTTAAGGTAGTACACACCAAGAAATGGTATGAAATTGTAATTTTCTCTCTTTTCATCGATCTTTAGACATGTACCTCACAACAATCTCAATCGTAACTAAATACATATTTAAATTCATACTATTTTGTGGTAATATTGATGATGATTATCTTTGAAATGAAATACACGTACTACTAGCATACTAGTGAATATATATATTTTGTTTTTACTGTAGATCTACACAAACACAACTGTTTATGCATTTGATTACAACACAGTGTAATAAGCAGTATAATAATATTTATGTATGTTCTGTGTGGTTGATACGATAGATGATATTCATGTCCATTTTTGTAATCCAATTACCTTTTTTTCCCTTTGGTGAGTACTCCTGGTTGATTTCATTTCCGAAGGGCATGCCACATGGCAATGGGCTTCCGGAGCGAGGACAGCATTTGATTCCAATGAGACAGTGCCTTTCCGGAAGCAACGGAGCCAACGATAACATGCCCGATAGAGTACGCTCTCCCTTCAGCTTCCCAACTGTCGGCAACTGTGATCCGTAACTGGATCGTCTGTGTAAAAGGTGTTGTAGAAGAGAAAGGAAATTACCACAATGTGGTGAATGGGACGATTGTATAATATGTTTTGTAACGACAAAATTATATCATTAAAAAGAAGATTTTGCAACTGGTGCGATAATGAAGGTTGGGAAACTATTGAAAGACCTACCTGAAGGACGTGTGCAGGTATACTGAAAATCATGGCTTCATTAAAAATGGGATTCCGTTCCCCTCGCTTTGTCGAGCTTTTCTTCTTGCTTACTTTTTTCCCTCGTTGGAGTAAATACACCTGTCAATGGAAAAACACACAAGCACACAATTAGACAATAGGCACAATACCGCATTTCTCACCGCACACCAAGGAGATAACTCTTTCTCCTCCCAGAGGAATTAACAAGGAAATAAGAGCTTTTACTCAATTTTCACCTTAACGAACGGATCACCCGTTTCTCGGTCATGCGGAAACCTGAGATTTCTCGCCTTCACCACAACCACCGTCAACCGCTCTGCCGTTGGTAGGTAGGAGAGACTAAACATAATCTCGCCAAACTCACCACCTTTCTGTAGAAAAAAATAAACAAAACAATCGGGTAAACCCAACTGTCAAAATCATGCCTGGTCTCACTCCAAGCTTCCACATCTCTATTATGTACAAACAGTAGATACCTATATAAGAAGACATGTACAAACATTCACTTCACGCACAGGATTCACAATAACAGATAAGCATATTATTCTCCCATGAAAATTCCATTTACCATGACTCTCGACTACCACCATAACCGTTACCACAGTCCTGAAAATTCTCACTGTCCTCCGTTCACACACACTATTCGTCCATTCTCTGCGAGAGAAAAGATGCCTTATAATACTTTGTTCGTCCTACTTTTCTTTTTCTCGTTTTGGCACCCTTTTCCCAGCTATACTCTTGTATAACTACTCTGAAGGAAAATAGAGGAAACACATACAAAAAATACGTCTCTTTCTCTCCTTAGCATTCCCTTCATACTTTCACACGTGCTTCACCGGAAACAAGGGAATGAGAGAAAAGAGTAAAAGCCACTTTCTGAATCCGGCATGTCGCCGTGAAAAGAACAAGAATAGATAGCACAAAACGGCAGCACGGCATATCAGCCTCCCACATAAAACCACTATCACAGCCATGAATCATATCGTAAAAATGAGTGCACTCTCTGGGAATGTAGAGTAGTGAGTGTGTATGTATGTAGCATGTATAGCAGTGGTGACAAGTATAATGGAAGAAGTAGCATCATCATCAGATCTTGGATTTTAATCTTCTCAATTCCATTATCCCTATTTATTATATTGTCGGTCCGTTATGTGCCCTGTTGAGCCTATTCGAAAAGTCAGAGGGAAATAGAGAGTGAGAGAGAGTGAGAGCGAAACAAGTTTTTAGAAGAGCCATGGCGTTCAGCTTTTCCAGAGAAAAAAAAAGTTTTTTTTTCAAGTGACGAAGTGAGCAAAAGAATTTAATACCAGCAATAATCCAGCATTTTTACACACATTCACTAGCATTCCTTCTTACTTAGGAAAAAACCGGGTGCTTCACTTCAGCCAGTTTTCTCATCATCACTCCAAACATCACTACCGCACCGCTACCATTAGTACCAACTTCTCACCATTTTCCTCCCTTCACTACTGGCTATCTCTAGCATTTGTGTGTACGCCTGTTTTATGAAAGTGCAAAAAAATGTTTTGAATGAGCGTACACCATAGCCTTGTCTTTGCCGTCAAAACAGAGAGAATGGAAAGAAGAGAGGAATAAACTATTACATGACAAAAAGCAAAAAAAAAAATAATCAAAATTCAAGTCTCATTCCAATGCGTACAATATAAATAATAAAAAGTATGACGCTATGCAGCTGTAGTAGTAGTACTAGTAGACGTCGTGGTAATAACAGATGTACATAGTTAAGTTGTAGCAATAGTTGCGGTCTGGTGATGATGATGACGATCCCGGCGGTTTTTGCCTTGCTAACGTAGTTGTAACTTGGTTTCGCAGTTATACTACGGTTAGAAGTCTGTAGTAGTTTCGTTTCGTCGTCGACATACTTAAGTGGCAGTAGGAAGTAATGCCATTAGGAAAGAATAAAATGGTCTCTCTCTCCCTCGCTTTAGTCTCTTTTCAACCGTCCGTTTTTTCTTTGTCTTTCAGTCATTCACCGACTGACTATATGTTTGCCGACTCCCGGGGAGGAAAAAAAATGCTCGGTTCCCTTCTCTCTTTTCTCCCTCTGGTTAATATTTGTATGAAGTCATTGTCGTGATCTGGTTATAGTCACATTGTCCGGTCATTATATGTCATATTATACGACAAGTAAAAACGACAAAATGCGATGTGCAATGGAGGAGAATGACACAAACAAGCAAGTCATTTCGTTGCTGGTTGATATGCTGCAAAAAATAAAATGGCAAATAGCGCAGTGCTGATGTATTGCAATGTAGACGGAGAAAGCGTTGGTCAACGGGTTGTAGTGTCGAGAGGCTCGAGGAAAGGGTTACATTCTATTTGCAATTCTCTCGCTCTTTCTCTTTTTATTCGGTCCTTCGCTGTGTGTTGTTGTGTGATCTTCCTACTTTATGCGGCCATAACTTAACGGTCATACATATGAAATGTGTAGTAGTTGTAGTAGTAGTCACATAAAATGCATAATGTATGCATGCGGTGTATACAAAATTTCTCTCGGTCTAGTTGAAAAAAAGAAAACAAAATAAAAATGAATTATTATGTTTTAAATAGACATTCGTCCGCGGCATTGCCTTCTTTTGTCTCTCACCATAACGAGACGACTAGGTATTATCGGTGCGGCAGAATTTTGTCAGGCAATTTTATCTTCAGATAAGCTAGTGTGGGGATGATGAAAATGTTGTAGTAATAGTAAATAACCGTGACATTTTTTTCTCTTTCCTTCCGCTACTGCATAATGTGATGTTTCTAGTGACCTTGTTCTTGTGAAGGATATATAGTGTACCCGACAGCAAATGAATTTCTGCACTCACAGTTGTCGCTTTCTCCCCACAAAAAAAACTTTGTTACGATGACAATAAGTTTATTTGGTATAATATTGATATGTATGAAATATATACCCTCGTGGTATTACTGACTGTGGTACAAAATCATAAACGGAGAGAAAGAAAGAAAGAAGATTGGTTTAAAAGTTGTCAGCATAAAAGGATTGTTTATTGCTGGTAGTAGTATTATGAGCACAGATTACCTCCTGACGGACTACCTTGAGTTACGGCTTTTTTGGACAGAGAGAAGGAAAGCGTCGAACGAAGCAATACAACGAAGCCAACAAACCAAGTCAACTTTACCACTGGCCAACAACACAGCGCTCTTTGTTTAGCCCCTCTTGCTCTGCCAGTTTCATCAAAAGACGAGACCAGTCAAGTCGTTGTAGCAGAGCGCCCATTTACCGTGTGCATTTCTGCGTAGCATTGTCCATTTTCGCAGGGCAGTGCACTGCGTAGCGTAGATTCATACATGACAGTGTTTTGGCAACTCTTTTATGGGGTTATTCGACATCGCTAGGACAGAGCAGCGGAGAGAGAAAGCAGTGTGAAATATCTCTCATTATATTATTTGATTTCCTCTATTCACTCTGGCTCCCCAGTAGTGGATGGGATACTGGAATTCATGGAGCGCAGCGGATGAGTTTGCTTACAAGAGACTATACCACCAGCCACTAGCAAAAAAGAAAGGAAGTACATAGGCACAACGACACAAATGTAACAAGACCAAGAAAAAGGATGATATGATGGTGGGAAGAAAAGAGGAAAGGAAAATAGAATTTACGAAGAAACTCTTAAATTTAATGCACGCGTAGAGGTGTGTATGTGTCGTTTGAACAAACAGAAATAGAAGTAACAATGCTAGTCCTTGTCGTACATAGTCGACAGACTGATGTATTTATTAAACATGTCTATGTATATTGGTCGTGGAACAACATAAGGTGATAAAGTACTTCGGGAATAATATAATTTAAGAATAATGCTACATGCTACTACTGCCACTCCTACTAACATCAGACAAAAAAAGGGAGGGAGAGAGCAGAAGGATAGGAGAAAAGCTTTGAGTCATGACACGACATACAAAATAGCTAAATGTAACTGCTGGAATCGGAGAGATGGAAAAGAAAATTGTTTTAAAGCGTAAAGGTTTTTTTTACTTATGATTACTGGTTGTTGGAATAGTAAGATGAGAGTAAAAACGCAAGAAAATTTGCTTTCTTAGTAAAAGACGAAAATCACTAAAATAGTGGTGCGCTGGTCTGTTGTACTAGTGTATAGTCTGGCGAGAATAATTATTTTCCCTTTCATGTCAATATACCTAATGACTCTGCATTTAATGAGGGTAACACTCTTTATCTTGAAGTACTTATTAGGATGTTGATTAAGAGCAGGAAATAAAATAAAATAAGATGACGGTACACTACTGTAGTATTGGTTCTGAATACTGTAGAAACAGATATGGAAACGAAGGAGGTTTACCCTGAAGGAAGTAAAAAAAAGAAGTGTAATACGAGTAAACATCATTCTTGGTCAAACACCAACCTAAAATACCTGCTGGTGTATTACGTACCTACATTATAGTCGCTGGAAATTTAAGCTTAATTATATTGGTGCCTGTAGTGGTCAGACAGAGTCAGTACCGATTCAATTTTGCCGCCGAGAGGGGCTACTCTATTATTAGGAATAACGGAACACGGTATCATTAGGGCTGTTTGCTGGTTACCTAAAGACGTCATTATTTTTTCCCGAAATCATTTTCCCTCCGACACAATTGAATGACCTGATTAATTGATTGGTTTCCAGCGTAGAAAAAATGTCATAAAGTTTCAACGCTAATTTTCTTACCTAAACAGAAAAGCAGTGTAGTACCATAGTCAACCACAGTGTTCTTATGAATATAAAACGAGAGAAAAAAACAGCGAAACTGTTCGTGCAAAGTCGTTTACATGCATGTAGGTAGGTAGTTCGTAGATGTAATGGGTTTTGTAAATTGCGTTGTAGATTACCAACCCAAGCTGATGATTGATGATCATATGCGAAAAATTTGTCAACTCGACCTGGTACATACTTAAATACCTATCTATACACACATTTATATAAAAAAAACATTTCCTAGCAAATGAGAAAATCATATATGAAAGCCTTTCACAACATCTAGAAGAATCAACTACAATCAGAGATTTTTATCATAAAAAATAAGTTTGCAAAATCACGTGTCAAATAATAGCTAATGTAAAAATAAAAATCAACAATCACCCTTAACATAAAAAATTCTATCATAAAATCAGTCAATAAGGTACTACCTCGTAATAACCAATCATTCACCGTTGATTCTCCCGATCGTTATTACTTTCAGCATTCGTGTCAACAAAATTACATCACTTCTTACATCAGCAGTTACATACTTACAGTAGTCGTCGAAGTGTATCAAAAAATGTCAAACGAAAGAGAAAGTGAGATAGAGAGACGGGGATCGCTTTTCTCTCTCTCTCTCTCTTGTTTACTTTTGCTTTCTCTTTAGTTTCCGTTTTCTTATTTCATTTATTACTATTCTTCTTCAGTTATTGTATTACTTAAAAGAAAAAAGATCCCATTTATATCATTATCAACCCTTTTACTCTCTTTTTCTCAACTAGTGCCCATCTTCTCTCACATTACTTTACTCTTTCTCTCCCCTTCTCTGCATCACTATACACTACTTTTTTTTTATATCCGTACGTGTTCAGAATCGATGACAATTTCTAAATACTCTTTCCCTCATCAGTACTTTGATGGCGGCGGCGAGGTCCTAGACTACTTACAAACTCAAACAGTAACTAAGTCAAACAACAAGTAATACTGGCAGGAGCGTTGCTCGCTATAACAAATAAGTTTTAGCACGCGGCGTGCTGTATTATCGTAAGTAATATCTATTTCTCCCCCAAAAACTCTTTACTCTCTGATGTCGTTCACATACACACACACACAACCCATATGAATTGACGCTTGATAGTATTGAGTTGGGAAAACAAAAATCCTCTTCGTTACCAAAGAACTTTACTGCGAGAAAGTGAAAAAGGAAGAAATAATAGGTTTGCCATATGGTTGGTAATTTGTTTTTCTTCTTTCTCTTTCTCTATTTCTCTCTCCTCCTCTCTCACTCACATACACACACACACATTCTCTCTCTCGGTTTTGCTCTCTTCTTTTTCCGCCAATAATACCGTAATGTAATCCGCCGTAATCAATAACATCATGATCATCATGATTGTGACGTGATGATAAGAAATAAACTAGTTGTGATATGGTTTGTTGTTGTTACTGCCATCCATACATACAGTGTTTTATTATTATTACGTACAATAGTAGTTAGTTGTGTAGTAGAAGTAGTAGTAGTCTCTCTCTGTAGTACTCTTTCTCTGTCCTTTTTACCCTCTGTGCGTGAGGCAGTTTAATGAATCAGATCATGTCAAAAAGTAATGAAAACATATGGAGAAAAGTCGATATGGCCTGGTGGATGATGATGATCGAAGTGAAGAGATGGAGATGATACTACAAAGTCAACATGCTGGGGAAAAATGGGGACGAAGCGTGGACTGGGGAATGGGGAAGATGGTGAAAACACACCAGTGTACAAACTATAATAAATGGTAGTTAGATTCCAGGGTTATTTATGAAATAGATTCATATTCTTCTCCGGTTGCACTCTCCTCGGCATCGTTTTCAGGGCTTTCCATCGCTTTCCACGCGCGTGGATGTTATGTGTGTGTTTATATGGGTATCTGTTTACTTCACCTGGGGGTCTATATAAAGCGGGAAAACTGCTGGAAACTATTATTTATTTATGCAAACGATTTCCTCTCCAAATTGTATCAATGTCAGCTTCTAGGCATATTATTTTGGGTTCAACGTTGAACTTGTGTTAACAACTCAAGGGGTAGAAAAATATGAATAGTCTTAAGGTACATATGTAATAACATAGTTACATTCAGGTAACGTTACATATTACATATGTGGTTGTAAGAAGATGAGCAAAAATTATTTACCTGTCCGGTGTCGGTAAGCAAAAGCCAGTTGACGGAGGGTTTTGACAATTCAATATCTCCAAGTTTCAATTCCGCCTCTCCAATCAACGTATTTGTGTACTTGTCCGTGGCATACAGGTAAAATACCAAAGAGCGAGTGGCCAGCTCATTAGGTTCCAAGCCAAACATAAACTTTTCCTTGTACACGGGAGAAAGAGACTTTCTGTAAACCTAAGGAACGAATGCAAGGAAAAAAAATTAAATAGATTATTACACTTTAGGTAGACAGGTGTTTTTTCTTCCTTCTCACTTCAAAGGGTAGAGAAATAAGGATCAATTTCCGTTTGGTTTTATGCTTCGACAAGAAAACTGCCAAACACGCCAAACCAAACACGAATTCATTTTTACCAAGAAAGGTGGATCGACGTAAGCACAAACAGCTATACACTTATAATAAGTGTTTTTCCCGTATAGTGCCCATTCCTCTGGAAATTTTAAAACTTTTTTCCTTGATGCTAATTATTATTATTATTTTCTGCATTTGCTTCGAGCAAACCATATTTTCTAATTTTTTTTGCCTCCTGCACTCCCCACTCTCCGATACATATCTACAAAACAATGTACAATTTCCCTTTACCACTTCACATACCACCGGACTGTTTCTTTGACTGAGTGACGTAGTCACGCAAACAACATAAATTTCTTTTTCTTTTTTTAAAAAAAGTCTTGATTTTCCCCCTTTTTTCTTTAGTTTACCTTCTCTGTCTACACTTCTCGCCTTGTAGACTCGAAATGGAATCATGGAAGCATATCATTATGAAATTCTAAACGCTATTACTTATGCTTTTTCTACAAGGTTTTAACAGTACCTCACCACCGTGGCAATGCACGTGTGCTCTTGAGCATCAAAAAAGCAAAGAAAAAAGTTTTTTTCTGGGAATTGTATGGTTTCCTGCTCTGCATTTAAAGTGAAAGAATAATAGGATGACTTTTTTTTAGACTTTCTCTACTTCTTGATGTTCTCCTTTTGTAATTAAGAATATATGTACATGTATTTATATAAAATAACTAGCTGTCTGTGTGCATATAAAATATGATTATCTGACTTGG
>JAHZNB010006887.1:0-13122 GCA_027744295.1 Callyntrura guangdongensis | reverse complement strand
TACTGCATGTCCGTACGTATATGTATTACCACTTTACAGGCATGATTTCACGGAAAGATTTAAGCCGACTTCCATTCATTCAGGTTTACTGTTTTCTCCATGTTACGGATTTTCTTTTCATGAAAGGGAGAAAGAAAATCTGGAAGCCTAGTAGTAACTTTTCGTTTGCTCGTCATCCGGAAAAAGTTTTCACGCCTCTTGAATACGAAATCAAGGATATAGTGTGTGTCTTAAAAACGGCATTCCTAACATTTTACGACATGCAGCACAACGCAGTATATCAAAATGTTCCACGACGGCAAGTTACAACCCTCGCTTTCCCTAAAAAGGGATCTCCTAAAATTTGTGGTGTTTTACTCTCGCTCGCAGAAAGTTGACAACAACACACACGCAGTTGCTGTTGCTTTCTACTATATGCTTCTAGGTATATCCATTGTACATTTATGTGCCTTGTAATGCGTATAAAGTTGCAGGTCTGCCGACCATTTTATCTAGTGAGAGCTTTCGCTGGATATTACAAGCTCTTAATAGTATATAAGCTTGACGTGTTAGAGGATTTCGCTTCACACTTGCTTGATGCTATCTACGAAGAACTTTAGAGAAATTGTGGGAGCTTATATAGTACCTTACAGGGCTCTGATGCATGACAATGGTGAAGCTTTCTCCCAAGAGCGAGATATATTTTGGAACAGGGAAAGCGATTTTCCGGAAGTGAATGGAAGGAAGGAAGCTGCTTGAAACAGTTCCGTTACGACAACGTATGCTTCTCGCTTTTATATTGTGTCATAAATATTTAAGCTGCATTTAAAAACTCTCGCACTTTCTACCGGTTATCTATCGCAGGCGAAGGGCACATTATCAAGCGGGATTACATATAAAGCCAAGAAATTCTCCATGCATGTATAAGTACCAGTACGCACGCACTAGTAAACATTTTAGAGACAACTCGTATTCGGCGGATGGGAAAGAAAATGTAAAGGCATTTGCAGTTTGTTTGTTTCCCGTCCATTTATGAACCCATGATCATCAACACAATTTGCAATAACGACTCCAACCGAAATTACATGTGTAACTATAAAAGTGCGAGCAAAGTTGGGCGTTGTATGAGCTAGCCAACTGGATGGTGCGAGAAGAATTCTTTTAATTTCCTTTAACCATCACAAGAGTTTCCATAAACTGCTAAAATATTCCAAGTATGCGGATTTGACAGATGCAACGTTTCACGGAAGGCAATTTAAACCAAGTACATTTATGTGTACCTTTCAGTAACATTTGATACTTTATTTTTCTTAAGCATTTGAAAACACAGGGAACATTGCCACAAGCTGATGGCTGAGAAGATGTGGTAGTACTTTCTAAGGAATTTTTAGTTTGGAAGATTAACCTGTCTGCTGAAATTTAAAATTCTTTTTTTTTTGCATTCCTGGAATTCCAATCTTGGATATTCTGATCTCTAATCTTTTCGTGTTAGTTAAATGGCTTAGTTTCATTGGTTGCTAGATTTGTCTTATTGTAGCCACACGGTTATGCACCTTTCGCTTCCACACTTTAGAACCATAATCTCCAATGCCATGTTTGTCGTACACATAGGTAGGAGGTAATCATGCATTTATGCGATGTATGCTGAGTTGAAATTTGTATTTTATATTAATCCCGCTGTGAATATTCATAAAGACACATTTTTCATGTTTTCGTAGTGTGGACTGTGGAGATGGCGATAGAATTGTTATGAAAAATGCAAACTTGCGTGAATAATCCCATTCCGACACCCTTATCCTGGCAGACAAAAACTCTAACAAGTAATGTATACGTGACAGCTGTATTCTCACAGTCTCTATGTGTGTAGAGTGTGGACGTGAAGTGACGAGAGAGGAATTCCAAAAATTTTTATACATGGCAGCTTCGAATGAAATAATAATGCGTACCGGGAAACTAGAAAATCCATTGGTTCAACCAAAAACTAATCGTTCGAGTTGAGAGAACATGAGTAGTACAGTAAAAATTATTTTGAGCTACGCCTGCTACAAAATATGCAGCATTATACAAAATTTGCTTCCGGTCTGCTACGTTCAAATACCAGAATGAAAATGACAGTCCAAGTCCAAGAATATTATTCAGTTTTGAATATGTCACCTCACCTCACACAGGCTTCTAGTAAACCCATTCCCTTTTTCGTGAAAATTGAAACGAAAATATTCAACATTATTTCATCAAAAATTCACCAATATTTTCATCCGTGGTGAGTTAAGATTAAACTATAGAAATATATACGTAGGTATGGCACAAGTTGCTAACCATAACTAAAAACGGATTTTCATTTCCATTTTCTCCGTCATGTTGCTATCAACGCTATCAACTGTCATTCATTCCTTGCTCCGTTTTTATGTTTGGCTTTGCATCAGTTTTTGGGAAAATTGATGAGCAAACAGGAACTTTGATTCGCTTTTAGAATGGTATTACAGTGTATTAAATTACAGTGTATTTAGAACCATCACATCATAATCATTATTCGTGCTGTATCACCCTATAATATTATATGCATACCAATATATAACCTACATAATATTATGTTCACTGTTAACTCACCATAAGTGCCGTTTATTAAATACTACAACTTTTTTAAACACTTTTGCCACCAACTATGTATACTGTTGTAAACAGGACACGTCCATAACTGAGAATAAAAAAATACAATATGCTGTCAAGAGCTTTTGTCACGGTGTAAGCTTATCTGAAATTTTAGTTTGAATGACATATTTCGGAAATTAAATTGCTCTGTCTATTCTAAGAGCGACTACATATAAGGATATGTAGTCATGTAGTGGAATCATGCCATTTCAGGTAATCAGATTATTGTGTCTATTATACGTGAACAAATGACTAGTCTAAACCTCAAATAGTAAAAAGAAAAAATCTAATAAAATTTTGGGGAACCATTTGTGCTTCATCCTGTGGTATTAACACTTTCAGTTTTTAATGAGTGTGTTGTAGAACCTACTATTACGCAAAGTGTAAAAGGCATTATACGTTTGTATATTACATAACATATATGATATATTCATGGATTCTAACTGTTACAAATACGTGTGCAAGTTGAATATAGCATCACATACTGACTCCGAATCGGTCAATAAAATGTGAAAATTTGACTGTCACGCTAACAAGGGAAGGAAAGTATTGAAATGTATTATGCTGTAGCACGAACGTACGTCAGTCAAAGTATTAAGTACTTTCTCTCTGTGAGAAGTACTCAGATTTAGAGTTGCGTTACGTACTAATTGGCAGCATACAAAAGGAACGTGGAAAATTTGTTCAGTTTTTGTAAAGGAGATACCGAATGGCCATAGCGTGACAGAAGTTTCCAAAAATGTGGAATTTACCGATAAATTGGCTTGTAAGTAAAAAAGACAGGCCTGGCTCGAAAGAGCATTAAATATAATTTAATGAGCTAATAAAAATATATTCATATGATTCGGATGTGCAGCAGAGCAATGCACTGCTATGCTGACAGCTAGCAACAAACAACCTTGTTCTCACAAACATATTATGTACCAAAGTACGTGTGTCATACACTTCCGACCTGAAAAAGCCAAACTGTATTTGTGCCTGGCTTGTTTCCTACTCATACATACACCTTATTATTTTCTCGTTAACAACGTCAAAACTGCAAGCATTGCATTGTGTTATTTAAGCTGTTATGTAGCCAATAGTTGTACAGTTAGGCAAGATTTGAGAAACAAGTTGATATAACGTACAGATGTCAGCAAAACATATTAAAAACGTAAGCGTATTTGGTAACAAACTACAAACTTATAATTGCTCATTTTTAGCTTTCACAGATCCGGGCTTGATGGAATTATTCACTTTGTGAGCGAGTCGTGTTTCGTGTCAGTGGTTAGGTAGGGTGGGTAGCTTTTTGTACAGTTTGTTAGATCGGATTTCGATAAAAAAACGTACGATGATTTAACGTGTTGTCACAATGGTGAGGATTGAACCAAAATCAACTTTAGTAATAAATTCGACCACATGCTGATTGCGTGATGCCCCCAAATTGCACAAAATTGTGTTTTCGTAGGAAGTGGAACCAAACCAGTAGTAATTTTACTGCAAGCTTTATTGTAGGCTTGGCAAAGGTTTAAATAAAACCTTCAGCTCCAACACACAAGAAATAGTCGTGCATAAGCCCATCAACCGTGCTGTCTATGTCAGTTGTTTGTGTTGAACAAACAAAATATAAAAAAATGACGGTGGAATACAAAAAATTAGTGAAAGAGACGAGTAAGAAATTGGGGAGTTAGAAGGAAAAGAAGGAAAAAATCGAAAAAGCTTACAACTGGACAAATCTTATGAGGGAAAGCAAAGCAAAGTTTTGACAATTGCACTAATGGAAATGGAACTACTACGCAACTGGGTACGTACGTGGGGCATGCTTATTGATCAAGTTTTTGGACAGTTGTTGGGACAAACCAAACCACACTGAATTGAATAATGGATAAAGAAAGTATATGTTGTCAGAGAACCAGAACGCACCATGTAATTTTCTTCTAGCAACTGGCAACCGTTCACTCCGTTGTACAAACAAGGTTGACCCGTTACGAGTAAATTGATGTGCATACTTATATGGATACAGGTAGCATTCTTCATGACTCATGACTATGACACATTTGTACAGCTGGCTAGCTGGCAGTTACAATACAACCTGTATATGTACAATTTGATTGTTCGACAACGGGCGATTTCCTAGTTTAGCGGTTACACGTTTTCGTTACATATACAACGACGAGAGAAACTTCGGTTGATAGAATTTGTGTTGATAGATCCTCCAGTCATTTTGGTTAGCACGATACGATTTGGAAATTGAAATGGGAAACTTTTAAGTTAAATGAATTTAGCTGAAAACTGACTAAATCCAGTTGATCATTTTTTCTTGACGAAAATAAAAAAAATTGCATGAATTACTAGATAAACAGTATCCAGTGCCAAATGTTTACAAATAAATAACACGAATTTCCTATAAAAACCAGACTTGGAATCGATATATTGCTTATCAATAGTAAAATTAAATCGTAATGACTAGTCAACAAGGTGGTGGGTATACAGAACGAAAATGAATAAGATAGCATATTATAAGTTCCATCCATCTTGCTCGTCAGCAAATGCTTACCAACAATAACAACCTCTGGAATAGAGTTAAATGTAATGACGAGTTAACGCTGGCAATGTCTTTTAACTTAATCACAGCTTAAAATTCCAATTTACTACGCGGGAAAAACCTACGAGCATGGAAAAACAGTTTATAAAATTTTTTCCCATGCAGACTAAAAAGGCACAGTTGTAACGTATTAGTGATTTAAGATATTTTAAGAGCACATCAGAAACTAAAGCCAACAAAAGGGCGTGTTATATTTGACAATGCCTGTATAATGACATTCATTGAGGCAGCAGTAAAATTAATCATTGTACTTTCAAAAATACTTATACAACATATGTATCTACACACATAATAGCATGGTTGCTGGAGTTATTTAAGTTCATTTACCGTTCAACAATACTGGACAAGGCGGATATGCCTGGTCAAGAAAATGATAAATGGTTTTTTTGCGTGTGGTTCGTAAATTAGAGCACAGTGGAGTTTCGCTTCATCCTATGGTTAAGTAGAATGACGAAATACTTCGACAAATATGAAATACATGTATTTAGGTAAGTGAAAGTGAAAAAGGAGTACAATAGAAACTGAAGTGCTTAGTCTTAGTCAAGAATGCAATCACAACATCAAATAAAACCCAAGAGCATACATTTTGATTACGTTTGGGAGGTTTTCACATAATAAAAATACAACCAGCTACTATACTTGTAAGTGTAGTAAACAAATGCATCCTTAAGTATAATAATTTTAAAAACTATCGTTCCCGTTCGAAGCAAACCAAAATCTCAAATTGCCCAATTCTCGAAAATAAGGGATGATGATTAACACATTATTAGCTACCTTATATATAAAAACTTTCATAGTTGATACTAGTGTTTAAAAAATCCATTTATGTACGTGTCAATACGGAAGAAATGAATAAACCCTTCGCCATAACCGAGATATTACATTGCACCAGACTCATCACAGTTTTTACTATTGTGAAGTTGTTTTGATAGAAAAATAATTGTGCTTTAGGAATGCATGGAACAAACGAATCCACTGTGTAAGTGTGATGTAGGAATCAGGTCGGCTCGTTTTATATTATGGGGCAATGCAAACCGTCAAATTTTTTCTATTCACAGAGATGTGATATATTTACTACCTTCTGTCATTTCTATTTACAACGACCGAACAACGACAAAAGTGGAGCAGCGGGATGGAACCGATTCACAGTCAAACATTGTCTCCTAAAAATCACAAACGACCATAGTCGACATCAATGCAGATGAGCATGTGGTGAAGTATTTCATGAGTACCGAGTTCATTGTTCATGAAAAGATCATAGAGATTAAAAATAAAATACAAAGAATTGCCGTTCGGCACATGGTAGCTTGTGCCGTGGTTGCGCTCATGCACCTTTTCCATGTTTGGTTGTACGTTATATACCTCTCGCTTCCAATATCGATGACATACAGTGAACAAGTGAAAACTAGACTCCAGCTTTTCAGGTAAAGTACAAGTTCATATGGTAAACTTCATTCCTAACAGGAAGTGATAACTCCAGGAACAACAACACAGAGCGAAAGAAATAATGCTCCAACCAAGCTATAAATTCTATGCACACACACGTTATTTATTTGAATTGTGGATACGGATAATGGAGAAAACTTCAAAGGACTGTCGGCCGACACAGCCTTTGATCTTTGAAGCGTATCAACTAAGAACGAATGGGAAATGCGTCCATCGCGTGCCAAAATATCTATTATAATCATAACAATAAATTTTGTATTCGGTTTGCTTTGTACTTCGGTGTGAGTACCGACCCATTTGGTGTGAGTACAACACTTTTTTGTTAACTTAAAATTTCGCTATACTTTACTGTTATGGAACATAATATAATAAAAATTTCTCAGTCATACCTCTAATGTAACTAAACCTCCAAAGTTTACTCAAATGACAGCATCAATATAAAGTAGTTGTGCATATAGTACTCCACCTCGGTAAAATATTTATTAGCACCTGCATTGCTCTTAGACTATGCAAAATTAACTAGCAAGTTTCACCTCCTGTGGTTTAATGATTTTTTGTATTGGCACTGGTTTCAATGGCTGGACACGTACTTGGAAATGCAGATTTTATGAGTCATTTTGAGCATATTACATCATCCTAGTACGGCAAATTACGATTTTTTTAGTTTACTTTGTATACGGATCCAACAGAGTTACACTGAAGTTGTAATAAACTGTTTTGTTTATCATGATTACGTATGTCTCCTTTCAACGTATCGGATAACACGCCACATTTCTGCATCCTATATAATATACCTATACATTGTGTAACGTATAAACTATGGAGTGACATCCCCAAGAGAGATGAAAGAGACAAAAAATAAGACCAACAGAAGTTTCGTCTTTGATCTTTTCCGCTTACAATTCAATTGGTCATAGTCCTCCAGATTTACGGAGTATAAAACTTTTACGCGTAGTGTCAAGCAATGACGAGGAAAATACAGTGCAAGATGTGTTTCGAGCTTCTTTCCTGTAGCATGTTGATGTCATGATGTCTTTACAAATAGTGTAAATGTGATAGTGATGATGATGCAATATACATAGTTGTGTGTAGAGTGTAAGCCGTTGTGGTGTACATGTACTTTACAAATTTACTTTTCTGCTGCCTTCATGACCCCTTTCGGCTTTTTCGCCTGTGAAAAAAATGTCATTTCTAAATCTCTTGGAGTAGCTGAACTGTTTACTTTTTTTTGCTTTTCTATAACAGTTAGACTGTAAAGTGTGCAGCATTTGCTGAGGGTGGAATCAGAAACCTACATGTAGCCACACATGTAATGTAATGAAGTTCAAAAGTGGAAATACTCTAAATTTTAGATTTCTTTTCTAAATTCATTTTCATAAAGGTTTGTTGTTTGTGAGGTTAGTATATGGTATCATTTTAATAGCTAACGAATGCCTTTGCAACTAGTTCTATTGCCGATTGTGATTATGATTAAATACGTACAAAACAAACTTTTTACAATAAAAATGCTTTGAATTTTAAGCAAATCAATGAGAAACTTAAAAATAGTATGCCATCAAAATGTCATTTGTGACTTACGCAATAATTTACTTAAATAAATCCATTTGTAAGTTAAGATATCATACAGATGTTTCATTATAAAGACATTTTTTTAGTATTTTAATCGATTAGTAAAACATATGCCGTTTTAGATTAAACATACGGTGAAAATAAATGTCTTTTCGTCAAGCCTGTTGGAAGTTCTGTCACAAACCCTTGCCTGTGCCATTTATTTGTCAAATAATATGATCTATCGGTTATCAGTTATACAATGTATTTTACCTCTGAGAGGGTAATGCGACAATAATAAATCAAATTATTTTTATTAACCCAAGGTTCAGTTCAAGTGATGCGATCTAATTGCTTTGTGCTTTGTACGTTATGACATGCATACATATGTGATGTGTCAAATGGAACGTTGAATTTTTAATGTTAACAATTCTTGTACTGATTTTGTAATTTCAAACAATTGTACAACAACAACGGTGTAGAATAAATCATCCAAGATCATCCATTATCATTAGAAATAGATACCGAACAAAACAATTATCATTGGTCCTATAGTCAGTGTCAATGCCATCATTATGAGTACTGATTGTAAAACAGTTTTCAGAGAAATATCTTACACGGGATCAAATAATTATTGTAAGTTGAAGTTAAATTATTAATGAAGTAATAAACATAATGATTTATGATGTATCCACTATAATTGATAATTATTTATAATATAATTTTGTACATTTTATTGCCTTTCTTTTTTAATTTGTATAAAAACTATCATGCCATCGTTATCATTTAAATTGCACAAAATAAATAGACGGGCAGTCATCCCTGTGATTAAAGCCAGCATATACATTAGCTACAATTTGTATAACATCGTTGGAGATTGGCAGATGTAATGAAAGTAAGATGATTTGGATGTATGTGTCACTTCTCCCCAACTTGCAGTATGCGAATAAAACTAACGTAAAATCTAGGTAGTCAATGAAAGCAAAGCAGGAAGCAGTTGAATATTTTGAAGCACAAACATATTTATCTACGAAGTATTGTTTACTTTGATAAATTTAAGTATTTTAACACATCACAACAAGTACAATAATTTTTAATGAATTACATAGTTTAAAAAAAATAGAACTTACGCTTCCCTCAAGCTTCGAATATCTTCGAAGCCTGAGTCGACGACCGAAAATTGATATGGACCGAATTTTGGATGACTTTTAAATACGTTTGGTTTCCAAAAGATGAGTAGTTATATCCTTAACTTGTGACAACTAGATTATTTTTCTCGGGCCGAGTCCTATTCTTGTATTGGTGTTCTCAAAGGTGCCAAAGTGGTAACCGCAGCTGCACCACAACAGTTCAAAAATGTTCGACGAGGAGTTTGCGAGTGAAATAGAATGCGAGATAGAAAAACAGGAAGCAAGAAATGTGCGAGGTTCTGTGCTATCCCCAGGAAAACTGCAACCAAACTGGCGTAGAGAATCTTCCAACAACAGATTTTCCCCTCATGAAGTTGTGCGATAGTACGATCTCGTTTGGACTACGAGCTAAAGTAACGTGGATACATGGGTAGCTTCGCTTTCCAAACTCTGTTAGAGGAAACAACGCAAACTCATTCGCCATCCATAAAGTTTACTAAAAGTGTGCAAGAGAAAGGAATCCAAATTCCCCTTTTCCTACCATCTATGTATTGAGATTTTTTTAACTGAAGCAGTATTTCCCTTTTAATTTTAATTTGTTTTCAATGAAACATTTAAATACATTAAATAATCGCTTTTTCCATACATTTTTTTACAATAACTATCAACCTTTGGATGAGCTATTAACTTCTTGAGATCCAAAGACATAGAGAATCAGTTTGTTATTCGACTGTGAAATGGAAGCTGTCGGCCACTGTGACCTGCCACAATGACAAAATACAATACGGATACTTCACACCAGACTTGATTTTCCTTGATTTTAAATTTTAACGGAAAATTTGTGTGGGCCCTTTATCTGTTATTTAAACAAAAACATTACACGATAGCACAGAAACAATATTTGGATGCAACTACGCACGTACATACACCAACTTCACTGGAAAGCTTGAGAACCATCAAAATCAAAATACGATCCATACACTCCACTTACACATTACATTTTGTTAGTTGTGAAGTGGCAAAAGGACTTTCATCGGCACTGGTTTGATCTAAATCAGAAACTTCAAAAGATTCACAACTTCTTTGTACAACTTAATGCTTATGCATGCACACAAAAACATAGAAAGGCCACGAGTGCTTTCATATCTTGTCTATGAAGTGCTTCATAACAGCTCAAAGAGCGAAAGCACTTGACTCCGCTTTGATTTAAAGAGAAAATAAAATATGAAATATTGTAAGTGCACAGCAGCCAGTCGTTCTCTCTGAAACGATAAGCGATATGCAGCAAAAGAACGACTTTGTAAAAAGTCCGGTACGGTATCTAACACGAGCGCAGACAGACTTTGAGTTCACATGTTTAATACTAATAACAATAATAAAACAAAGTTACTAACAGATCTTAGAAAAATTGTGTAGCTTTCACTTCAAACCACCCATTTCAACGTGTTAAAACTGTGGAAAAAGGGTCTCATTCATGAGTGAAGGCAAAGAATAGTTTGTAGATTCTTTTGTGTATTTCTATTTGCACCGATAATTTGTCACGAATTGGCAGCCCTTTAAAATAAAATGAGTCCCAGTTATTATTTGTGTTTATAAAAGAGTTCAAAATCGTAAACATAAGCCCAGTGGCAGTTAATTGAGCTACTCTTCTCTGAACAAATGGTCATATAAAATCTTAATTTAATTCACACCCAATGCCACATATGGAATTTTAAAAGCGATATACGGTTATGGTTAAATTAACATGTTTCGCTGTTTTTCCATTTAACCACACTGTATTTTATATACAAGGACCAAGGACAGTCAATGACTAAATAACTGTCTGTCTGCATCAGCATGCCGTTTTATTCATCCGTCATAAATTTGAATAGTGTGTGATATATCTTGCAAACTTAGAAAGAACCGTTTCGACTTGCGAGCAACATAAACTTGACGAGGACATCTTGTGTAAGTTGTTTCAAAGAACATTACGTTTCACTGGTTAAATAGTTTTGATGTTAATGGGCTATGCATGCTGACGGAAGAACATCCAGAAGTTGAAAGAGAGAAAGAACTGAGGTCGGCAACTGCTTTGAAAACTGAGAATTCGTTTACGTTCTTGCAGGCAAGAGAGAGAGGGAAATCTAGTGAGGATGGGAAAACACTTTTCTAGTGTACTCCAAATTATAGACACCCGTACGTACATACAAGCAAGAAATAAATGTGTACAGTGTATTCAGATGGGAGGGAATATATACCTAAAGGATATATGTATATATACAAAAACATAGCTACATATATTATTTCAAAATTTAAGTCAAACGCGGCATGCATACCTATCTTTCGTAACAGGAAGTTAGTAGGTACTAGTTATTTGTAAGTAGCTTGGGTATTAAAACTAAACATTTCATCGTCTTTGTCCGTATTGTCAGCACTACAACTACACCCACATCATTGCTTTCTCGTTTCAAGCCCCGGATCCAATTCGAACGTATTTGGTAGGCAAAACCATAGCAAGTCTACTGCACCGTTGTAACCGGAAAATATATCGGGGTTAATACCCATGATGAAGGCTGGCATTGCATCGATAATATGAAAGAAAACTCATTGTAAAGCCAATGTGTTTGTACCTCTAGTAGTACTCACACACGGCTCTTGAGAGAATGAATGAATTTAGACAAGTAAAGGGTTGTGTGTGAAGATTATTTTTGCACCCAGGATCAAAAGCGGCACTCCAATGCAAATTGATCTTGCGTTAAATAGCCGTGCTCTTTGTGCCGAACACTTTCAATCAACCATCATTGGAAAGAGAGAGAGAGAGCAAGCGAGCGAGTGAAAAAGAGAGGACGAGAGAGAGAGAGATGATGATCAAATGGATCATCATGTGTGCTCATCCTTTTCCCTTTTTTGCCTTCTCTCATACGTATCCCGTATAGTAGTGTACCCGTGTAAAGTTAGTAACTTCCCGATCACGTATTTAAACGCAAGTACAACAATACAAAAGAATAAGCATACAACAATGTGAATGAGTAGTATGTATGTGAACAAAAATTCGAATATGCTTTATACAAGCATGCTGACACTTTTTACACTACCGTAAGTAACGTGGATCATTATTATGCGTGTGAAGAAGCAATTTTCACTTTATTTCTCCCACTTAAAGTGGTATACTTATATTATGTACCATATATTTTTGCATCCCAAACATTCAATATTCAATCGCTCTTTCATGCATCCTTTTCTGTTTCGGTTCTTTGGTTATCCCATCACTTCGCCTCTTCCGGCGACATTAGAAGCATCAAAGGGAAGTATAAAAGATATTGCACTTTAAAGTAAGAACGCAAATGTATTGAAAATTCTTGTATGATCTAAAACTTCATACGATAATAGTGTGTGTGAGTGAGCGTGCGTGAGTGCTTATCTCATACCCCAAACTACTAAAATATACAATTTTCCGGCTTCTCGTTACAAAATATTTCACTTTTATTACCCTTTTCATGTCGAATGTCGATGTTTGCAACTCTTTGTAGTGACTGATTACTTTTTCAAGTACCGCAAAAAAAGAATATATATGCATGTATGTATTAATATAGCCAAGTGTTTTTTTGCAAATTTAAGAGTACAAAAGTCAAAAAAGTTATTGGTTCAGACAGGAAGTACGCAGAGAGTAAAAAGCAATAGAAAAATTAATGGCGCTTGAAAATAAATTATCAAAAACATAGTATTCAACCGTGTATGTATTTAATCGAGAATAACGCTAACACTATAAACATGCTTCTAGGTATAGAACGAAGTGAAAATATAAAA
>JAHZNB010006886.1:0-11834 GCA_027744295.1 Callyntrura guangdongensis | reverse complement strand
ATTTGGGATGAACCCCTTGGGGATCAAATCAGGGGTCAAACCTTAAAACTAATTTGGCTGACTTTAACGCCAATACTACACTACACTACAATACGCTACATGTGCCTACACTACTATTTACAAATATTTATTAAGGTTTACGATACTATATATAACATTTATCCATACACCCTGATGTGTCCGGCCGTCCGTCCGTAAACACGATACATATCTCGAAAACCAAAAGAAATTTGGAAATCTGTTTTCACCAATCGATTTATCGAATGGGTTATAACCCATTCCAATAGCTCGGGCAAGTACGACGATGGGCCCACCCCGACTACACCCAGGGTTCAAATCTGGGGTCAAAGTCCAACCATTTCAAAATGAGCTCAAAATCGATATACAGGTACATTTTATGTACGTAAACTACTATATCGATTTGTTCTTTAAATTGGATGACCCCTGTGACCTGTGACCTCTGGAGGTCACCAAAGGTCAAATGTTCAAATACGTCCAAATGAGCTCTAACTCGTTATACAGGTACTTAATATGTACCTAAACTAGTATACTGAATTTTAGTTGAATTGGGAGACTGGATGATCATGTGACCTCCAGAGTTCATCAAAGTTTAAATATTGTTAACCCATAAATACACAATCAACCCTCAAATACGCAATTAACCCTTAAATATATAACACTTAATCAACACTTAAATAAATGTCCTTCAATGCACCCTTCGTTCGTAGTTCGTAACAATCGTAAACTTTTACACAATTAACCCGGTTTATTAGGTCTTCTTAAGACATATTAATTCACGATAACTCAAAAACTAAATGAAATTTTCAAAGCCCGTTAGAATCATATCAATCACATATAGAATAGTAAGTTAAAACTGTTTTAAAATTTTACCCAAATCGGTTGACCCCATGGACTCCCAGGGGCGGCAAAGTTTTTAAATTGTTTAGTCCATAACTTTAAAACGGTGAATCCATTTAAAATGAGGGTTTCGCTAATCGACTTGTAGTGGCAAGGGCTATAACATACCTACGTCAACATGACATGTGACAGTGGCATGGCAAGAATACCCCATTGGGGTATAAACAACTGACCCCATTTTATTTCTTTGATTTAATACATGACAACAATTCAAATTTGATACACAGATACATTGGTCAAAGGTCAATTTATCATGAACATTAAGCTTTATGGCAATATACATACCTACTCAGTTTTTTGGATAAAGCTGAGTTTGATGCCAGTAAAAGTTTAATTTGATTAAGAATACCTCCTTCTGATAGCATTCACAAGTTTTATTATAGACACTTAAATGCATGTAGCATCTCATGATCGTACTATGCTACTATAAAATCATCTTATTGGAGTCATCGTAACTACCTCATCAGCGTATGTTTTTAAAAGACTTCATCCTTGCATGGCAAGTGATATTGTGTTACAAACAAGTTACAATTTCGACATTCTATTTTAGTTTTCACTGGCTGATTGACTACAGTGTATATAGTATATAGAGAGATGCAGTTATCGGTTAATGGTCAGTCTAGCCTGAGGATTGGTATGCCATTTGGCGTATTATGGTGGGGGTGACCATCCACAATAGCACTCACAAGAGACCAGCGACAAAAACCAAGCCTTTGGTATATTTGTGTAATGTGATGCGCACAAAATGAGTTTGCAATACAACACGCCAATAATAGTGTCATTCGGATTACTTTTTTGTCACAACGACACGCAACTTAGAAGGCTACAAAACCTCTCAAAGCATTTCTAAAACAAGTTGTTCGGTTGTCTTGCTTGATCATCTCCCTCCGGAACACTTTATCATCTACCTAATTGAATAGTAATAGTAATACACGTACTGACAGCTTTGTTGATAATGCTGCAAGTTTCAAGCTTATTTTCTACATCAGTTCTTATGTGCTTTGTGCAGCTTCCATGGTCGATATATCGGTATATTCAGATATGAATATGATACCTCGCTGCCTCCATTTTTATCGAATTTAACGTGGCTTCTTTTCATGACACATGTTCAATGTTGTGCATTTGATTTCACATCCAAACTATGTATGCATTTTTAATTAAATTAAGGAATAAAAAAATTTGTCCATTCTAATTTATTTTCTTGACGTAACCGTACCTGTTTACAGCTCTATTAGTATGTGATTGATTTTTACCTGTGTATTATTGCATTTACCACACTCTAGCAAAGATTTACATTCTCGTTTGCTCTATTCATCATAATATTTATTAAGAGTATGAGTATTTAATGTTTGCTAATTTTTTTATCGTCCTTATTGCTACATCCATACCCTCTCTTTTGTTTGAGATTAAGTGGTGAACTTGGTTGTATTGAGTATCGACCGAGACACGACACACGACACAACGTTGTCGTTTTTCCACTTTTATCCTTTATCAAATGCGTCGTCTTTTTTTCTGGCTCAACTTTAGCTCACTTCATTTCATTCACCATCCCTTTTTAGTTCAGTGTTCACTATCCACTCGTGTGGATCGTCGTGGTGCATAAATGTGCCATTATATAACCCGTTCCTTTCATCACATCACTAGATTACTAGCCCCTCAAACATTACACAAAATACCTGTTGTGCCCGCCTGTCTAGCTTACATTTCCTATTATTGCATTGTATAATACATAAATAAAAAATAACATTTTAGCTCTACGACGAGAGATCTTTATGTTCGTTTGTTTGTCCGCAAGACGAAGATGTATTTAAAACTACGCAAACAGGCGGAATTTTACACGCAGTTGTACTGGATTCTAACCAAGTTATCATTCTTCATGTGAGTGTTTCCTATAATATAATCACAAGTGGTCTGCAGTCTGCAAGGTGCGATAAGAGCGCTAATGCTGATTACTACTGCTGATGCAACAGAACAACTGGTAGAAAAGTTATTGCATGGGCAGGTAGGTAGGGATTTCTTTCTAACGCTGAGCCAGGGCAAGACAAGATAGGTAGATAGGTGTGAAGGAATGTGGCTGGTTACTAGTAGTCTTCAGTCTGCATCGTCGTGAGCAAGTCTAACGACTTCTACAGACAGCCTGTTGTGTTGTGGTAAAACATACCTTGTGTTTTTTTGAAGTGGAGTTTGGTATTTATTTGGCCTGCTCGTGCTCGAAAAGCAGATTTTCTTACAATAGGAAAATCTAACGTGACATGTTAACTCAAGCTACGCCAAACAATCCAGCCATAAACTTATCCAGTCCAACAGTGTTATCGTGCGTTTGAGCTCCGGCGTCCCATGGTGGTAGTGTTGTTGTGAATCAAGAATATTATTGAAGATGATTAGTTGTTCTTTTCCTGCTCGTTTTTTGCATACTAATAACCAATAGTGCGTTGCATAACCAGCAGATCTACGTTTTTTATATGTATAATTTTTTATACATAAAGCAGTAGCCTTCAGCATCTTATTGTTTTTACGGTCTGGAACAGAACAAGAGAATATACGGATGACGACAATGATTGAAGATGATATTATCTTAAGAACATTATTTCATCGTCTAAATTATAGAGAACAGAGTGCTCAAAGAATTTCTCGAGTGTGTGTAACGACGGAGATGGTGTTTTCTTCTGAGTGTAACGTTATTATCATCATACCTCTTCAATATACATAGTAGTAAACAAATTGTACAGAGGATCGTCGGAAGCATATTATTTTCGTTATTACTTAACCGTTTTCTACCGAATTGCTGCGGAACCACAAAAAATTTAAAGTACATTCAGGTATTCATTAAATCTGGCTACTATGTAGAGTATAAAACAGTTGACGAATGACGAGAAATCATTAATTTGCTATAAACACATGCATACCATCATGCAATGAGGTGTGCGTGTGGCTCCATGGTGTCAAATGAAAGCCGATAGAATTTTTCTTCGTAGAAGGGATTCCTCTGTGTAGAACCCTTGCATGTCTGCGTGTGCACGTGAAAGAACGTGTATGTACAGGGTTTCGGTTTCACATTCCAGACACTGCATTGTTTGAAAATCTCATGAAAAGCTGCTTGTTTGTTATCTGATAAATGTCCAAACTAGTGGTTTTGGTTTGTTTCCCGACACCAGATACAAGTGATGACTGTGAGTGTGTGGTTGGGTCTTGAGTCTTGACTGATGACTCGATGACTGTAACATTAATTTTTTATTGTTTTCAAATGGCAGATCGGCAACCCTTCCATGCGATTATTGAACCGGAAATGACTGAAAAACTCTTTAAAGTGATCATCATTGGAGACCCCACGGGTATGTGACCATACAAGGCATTTGTCTGTCTATCTTGTGGCTGTTTGTCTTTGTTTTGTTTATATGTTCATAGTGTAGCTAAAAAAAACTTAACTCAAGCTGAGTTGGTTTTTTTCAAGCTTTCATGAATACATGTGAAACGTTGTTTACAAAAGCTGTAAAATGTTATGTTGTATGTTGGTATGTAAATCACAAAGCGCAGTAGTTACACAAAGTAACGTTGCCTATAAAATAATTATGTACTGATTCAACTTGTATTATATGTATTTTTACTTTAGTGGGAAAGACCTCCTTTGTTCAACGTTATGTTCAGGATTCTTTCAAACGAGATTACAAGGGAACGGTGGGAGTGGATTTTGCTCTGAAAGTTTTCAAGTGGTCAGAGAATCAAACCATTAGATTACAGCTATGGGACATTGCAGGTTCGCAATTTCTTAAAAAATCGTGTAAACAAAAGCAGATAAAACTCAACATTTACTTATTTCATTTTAATATGAGAAATTTGAATAGTAATCCTACCTGCGTACATGCTTTTTATACAGTTATCTTGCTATCTACAGGCATATGCGCAGGTGGCAGTGCTTTATAATAAAACAGCAAGAAATACTCCTAATTTGTATCGTTTTAATATTTGCCTCATTTCGTTGTTTCATATTTAATTATTACTAAATAACTTGTGACTGTGCCACAAAATAAACAGACAGTACAGTTCTTGTGGTTAAGTCATGCCTAATGTGAAAATATATGTTGTGCTGTAATTGCATTCAAGTTGCGAGTTGTATGCTAATATTTGCTAATGTTGTTTTGGTTTCTGTAAATAAGTAGTTACAAAAGTTGTAGTGGTATCCATATTTTAAGGCAGAGTTTATGAATGGAAATGAAATAAGTTAATGACCATTTACATGGTGGGTCTGATACCCAGGAAGCAATAAACGTTGTAAATGGGTAGCAACTCTATTTCTCTTTGAATATTCATTGATATTTTTAAATCATTTTGTGTAGTGTGACTTGAGTAATAGACAAGTGGATCAAATGGAGATTGAAAACTTTTACAAAGAAAACAACTTCATTGGATGGACAGAGACATCAGCAAAAGAAGGCTTGATGGTAAATGACTCGATGAGGTAAATGCTCGCTTAATTTTTATTGATGTCCCAGTATTTACTTGTGTGAAACTTTTATTTGTGCCGCAATGGTAAAATTCACGCAACATGTTAGCCGAAAATAACATGTATATGATATATGATGAAGTATAGTGCTTTATACACGTTTGTTGCATATCATACAGGTTTCTTGTTGAAGTAATGCTTCGACAGGATGGAACTAATAATGGCCTTTCTAGCAGTAAGGAAGGAGATCGACTACACCTGAAATCTGCAGTTCCAGCAGACAGTTCGTGCGCCTGTTGATAACTTGTTAAATAGTGTTTCTCCTGTGTGATCCTTTTCCTTTTGTAGTTTATATTAGATATTGTGTAGTTGTTTTTCGGTTCTTTGCAACCATAACAATGCATATGTATCTGTTACGGTTCAAATTGTTTTTATATGGTGTACAAAACATTAATAAGACTATTAGACAGGAAATTTGCAAAATAATATCGGAAAGCTTTTAACTGGCAAAACAAACAGGGTACATTTATATCAGTCATAAATCACATTAACCGTGTAGGATAAGCGTGCTAAATGTTACAGAATTAAGTATGCCGTGATTTTATTTAAAAAAGTATCAACCACAGTTTTAAATACAGCTGTCGTGAAAATATGACACAGTAAACTGATCATAGTAATTAAGTTTTCATAATATATCTATTTGTATTTGTAACAGACAACAATAAAATAATTATAAAATATTTATGATGGCGATATGAGATTCGACAACATTATTTTGTAACCAGTATACGACGGTATAAAAAGATATATTGAAGGAGAATTCCGCTAAAGACGAAAGAAATATATTTAAAATTAATGCAGGTATATATAGCATGCATTTTCGTAACTAACATTTTGTCAGTAATGTTGCTCTTTAACAATTAATTTTTTGACAGAGGTATTTTTAGTCAAGAAAATCAGGAATAACATTTTCAACATTATTCACAATAATGGCAGTGTCAAATCGCATTGGCGCCTTAAAATACTCGTTTTCTTCATCAGATGTTGCATCAGAATCTCCGCTAGTATAATCTGTAAATTCAACTTGTGTGGGGCGAAAAGTGTTTTCGGTTTCAGGATCTGAATCATCGTCCGCAATAAAATCAAGATTTGCCTTCAGCCATCTGAGATTCAAGTTATTATCCAAAACAAGTCTTGTCCACAGATTGGCAGTAGAATTTAGTTTCTTTAAAGAAATTTTCATCCTTTGACCTGTCAATATTATTTCTTCATCATGTAGAACCTTACCATACAGAGTTATTTCGAAACCGTAATTGACTGGTTTGTTGATTGTCAAATTAATTGTCTGTTTGTCCTGCGCAACTTCAAATTTGTAGTCTACAATATCTTCCAATTCAACGGCCAGATAAATGTGAGTTGTTGTTTGATGCCAAGTGACATTAGGGTAACGCGGAAATATCTTGTTTTCCTTTGTGGAAGCCAATGAGGCTTGGGTTTTACGACTAGTGTGCTTGGAATTTAATTTCTTCACATTGTCTTCGGTAGTTTCATTCTGAGAGTAAGCCTGCGGATCTAACACACCCTCTGACTCAATTGCCGCGTGAACTTCACCTTTTTCAAGATGTTGTGATTTAACTGGTTTTGTGTTAAAATGGTTGAGGTTGACGTCATATTTTGCAACGACTTCCTGGGAAGGAGTGAACACATCAAACTTGTCAAGGGAAATTTCTGACAAGGTTTCACTATGCTCAGAATCCTCCGTAGTGGAATCAGTCTCTTGATCAATCTCCAGGGAAGTGAACGCATTAGCCATTTGTTCCACCCATGCCGTTATATCGTCTCTACTTCTAGCGACATTCTTCTTCACTAATTCGTTTCCTAACTCGTTCCCTTTGTAAAGACCGACGATGTTATAGTATCTGCATGGTATACCATCTTTCTCAGATAATATGGCAGATAGTGCCTACAAGACAAATTATTTTTTTCATTGATGTGTGTAAGTCAACTAACGATAAAGGAAGTCACTTGAAAACATACTTACTAAGACATGAATGTAAATGCATTTACATTCAGGAATCAGTAGATTCATTACTTCCGCTTCACTATTGCTGTCCCAGCAGCACCTGCCACCTATTGGTTGTACATGAGAAAGGGACATGGCAACCACTTGAAACGGCAAGCGACTAACCAAACTCTTTGAAATTGGTCTGATGTTCGACTGGTTAACATTTTTAAAGGTCTGACCATCGTCAACAAGGAAAATTTCAAAACAAAAGCCAGTTTTTGCGTCGCCACTTTTGTCCATTAGCACACCACGCTCCCAGCTCCAACTGAAAATCACATATGCATATATATTTCCTAACTATCATGGAAGTTAAATCATGTATTAATTTAAGAAATTATAACTTCGCATGAACAGCATAAGTAGATATTACCTTTCCACGTCATCCTCTTTTACAGCCACCACATCTCCTTTGCGAAGTTGCTCAAGAAACCATTTCTCGCAAACATTGTAATGGTCATACACGTCCCCGGATGCCCATTTAGCTAGATCTTTCCGTAACCTCTCCAAAAGGTCCTCAAATTCTTTGAAAATTCCATAAAAAAGCCACGGATCATAGACGTATGTCGTCCGTATTTCGGTAGGCTCGACAGAATTCAGGTTAGTCGTGGTAGCAAAGTGTCTCCACTGAACCGGGTCATTGTGGTTGTGATATTCTGCACAGGTGGCCGCTAAAATCAAATATAATAGGCGGATTAACCACACTATAAAATGAGACAATATTTTTTTTTTAACAAAATTAGTATTCAATACTCTGAGCAGATGCAAACTCTTCGAGTAGACCATATTCTGAGTAGGCAGATCCAAGTTTTCTAGCCAACCCAATGAGCCGATTTAAATGTTTGGGATTTGCTTTTACTTTATTTAAAAGTTCATTTTTTATTGACTTCTGAGATTTGTCTGTAGATATCATTTGATTAATCCAAACAGTGTCCCACATGGAAAGCCACACCTTTCCTCGAAATGTTTTTGTTTTTGTTGATTTCACAAGTTGTTTCGCAGATCCTATTTCGAGTTCCGCGTACTTTGTTTCATTTTTAAAAGGGCAAATATTGGAAAGGACTACTTTAATGCACGGAATGGGGATAGTTAAGTTATCGGGAAGAATCACCAATTCACTAGTTTTGATGTACAGTCGTTCGCCGGTATCGAAAGCTTCAAGATAAGCGTGGTTATGTAATGTTATTTCTTCTGGCTCTGAAACTGGCATGATACTCCGTGGTAGCAGTTTACCTGCAATGATTCGATTGCGAGAACGCACCCAAAAACCGTACATTTCCCCATACCGTAAGTCCCCAAGCACAGGTTTGCTGAAAATTTTTAATAGCAGATTAGCTGCTAATATTAATATATACGGAAACTTGCAAAATCTTTTAAAAAATTAAATGGTTTGTTTACCTATATTCTGAAATAGGTTTTTTGTTCAAGCAAGTTATATATTCCTCTCGCTCGTTTTGAAAAGATTTAAACAATTTCTCTTCTCCATTTATTTTTATGTATTGCTTCTGAAGTACACAAGTGTACTCACTTGGACTCTGACACGAAGCGACTGTAAACTCAATCTGTACAAGTGCAAACGTATACATCAGACATTTTCATTGCTGAGTTATTCAAATCTATTAAGACATATAAACAAATAATATTGATAATTCACCTCTCCTTGGGAAGAAACAAAAGGCTCAGAAGCCACGTCAGCGTCATTAAATTCATGCCGATCATTACACGGAGTTGCCTCTGAATAATTGCAATATCCAAATAACTTCATACTGACACAAAATGCCCTTCCGGATAATTCCTGTTTCATTAGCTGGAATGAAATTCGAAAATTTACCAACCATTACACAATGTCGACATCAAAAGTCAAATTCATGACATGGCGCTAACAGAGATGTAATTTCACTGAATAAAGGGTATTTTAAATGCATAAAGTGCAATATACAAACTAGTTATAACATTACACAAGTCCCTTATAACTTTAACCTGAGTTTGAAGATATATTTTATAAAACAAAACACACCTTTGCTTCAGATTTTGATTACTTAAATTTAGGAATGATTTTACTTAAACAAGTTAAATAATGTTTGAGTACCTGTTGGCCACTCATTTCTAATTCAGAGGGAAAATTTGGGAAATCCAATGTTTTACAAAATTTGTAAAACTCTAAGAAGTCAGGCTCTCTTCCGGTCACTAAAAATGTCACTTTTAATTCCTAAAACCACCATTTTTACAATTAAAAACGAACGTATTTTGACCGGAAAATCCATGTTGTAAATACTTGCCATTGTTTTGCTGGCTGACTCCTTGGTTGGGGTCAACATTTTAGGCCAGGACTTCCTCAGATAGCACAATTGTTTTATCCTTTCCCCCTCAAAGCTCAGTAACCAGTTAAATGGACCTAAGTCTTTCAACTGGGGTGTATCAAAATACTTATCAGAAACAATCAAAATTTTTGGTTGCCCGGCGGGTATTGTGTCTACCATAACAAATCATAACAAATATATTACGTTGGTGATATTGCTTTGTTTTCTATTGACGTCTAGTCTATATTGGCTCATACTACATTTACATTTACCGATTTGTCCCGTGGCACCTGGGTGAAATATTTCAGATTTCAGATTCAGAATCGAACCCAGATAATGTTTAATTACTTCTGTTTCGAATGTGCCACAGCCAATGACAACCCTCCTCGTAGAAGACAATGTCGGGGGAAATAAGTCGGAAACTGCGGTTGAAATTTGAGGCGAAAGTATTATTGTTATGTATCCATAAGACTTGTATTAAAATTAAATTAAAATCAATACATATTTAATTTAAGCACCATACGCATCAAAATTTTTGCTTGATCAATCGTTTGGCCCTTTACACTATTTATGTAGCACACATTCCAGACAGGTTTCACAGCTTTGTAAATTTCCAGTATACTTTCATAATATACATGAATCTTTTTACGCTTTCTCATTAAGTCTTCGTAAAGCTCTTTATGTCTGTCGGTCCATTTACTTGTAGAAATTACCAACACATGTGAATCTCTCTTATTAATCTGCCGGTGTTGGTCTGCAATATCCAAGATCATGGTCAACGTTTCCCAATGATTTACATTGTAGCAGTCACACTCATCAAACACAAGATAGTCTAACCTAGAAAGTAAACACGCCGATGATCAGCCAATAGTTAAAATGCCACTGCAACAAATATTATGTCACTTTAATACTTCGTCATGCTTAATATTCTAATTGTTATTTATTTTTAATATTTAATTGGGGAACAGTGCACTCAGCGGCAAAATCGTGTGTTAACAAGTTATGTAGGTAATCCAAATACAACAGTAACAATGCAATCCATGTAACTTAGATATATTTAAATGCTATGTTGATTTTTTTTCCATTCGTATATCCATAAGTATATCAATAGCATGGTGAATTGAGTTGTAATTGTTTTTTTAAATGTAGCAAATGTATTTACATACACAGTGATCGTTAAGTATATATGGGCAACTCGCGAATTGTAACAGTTATAATTTTAAAGTCGGTCTTGAAATTCTAATTTTTTAATTTGGTGATAACTCTTACTGGAGTCACTTACTACAAAGCATATATATTTTCAAATTTGCAAATTGTGTCAATGCTAATTTATTTGATGGTACTAAATCGTCGTTAAGGGAGCGTCCATAAAATACGTAACGGAAAAAAAACGATTTTTTGACCCCTCCTCCCCTCCTTGTAACTAAAGCGTAACGGCAAAGCATAGCAAAGGATAGCAGACTTAAAATCAACGCTGCCTCAAGTCGCCCCATGGTTTGAAGGATGTCACTCTACAATGTGCATTTTTGTACAAATTATACACTACAGCTGAGACCGAGCTGTATATAAATGACGGTCCATTAAACGTAAGATCGTAACTAATTATAGTGACACCTGATGAAGGAAGCCTATTTGATTGATTCTTAACCATAAACGACACTGAAATATTCTCAATTTTCTAATTGCCAACTGATGTTTGAGGCCAAACTAATTGTATATTATTTATATTGCTGCAACAATGGACCATTCCAATTACAAGTGGATACCATGTATAATCTGCAACTTCAGAGGACTGTTTATGAAATCAGCTGGATTTGTTAATGGTAAACCAGTCTATTGCAAGTTTAACTGGGTCTGCGTCCACTGTGGAGGACAACAAGATAATAAGGGATCTACAGCTAAGTCAGTAGCAGATAAGACAGATGTGGATTTTGACACGCTTATAAACTGTAATTTTTTTGATGACACGGAAAATACTAACGGTAACAGAAGTTTTGACAATCACATTTTTGAACCAAGATTACCAAAAGGACTTAAAATCGCTCACATAAATATTAATGGCGTGAAAGGTAAATTTCAGGAAGTTAAGGATCTGTTAACAAACGAAAAAAAC
>JAHZNB010006885.1:0-14131 GCA_027744295.1 Callyntrura guangdongensis | reverse complement strand
CACATATACATGTGTCTAAATAAATACTCTTTCACCACATCTACAATACAAAATGTTTCCTCATTTTCTAATATAGCCACGGATCTATTTTTCAAAATTAGATTCCATTCATATATACTACTCCAACAAACAGAGCTTTCAAAGCTATTAGAATTATGTACAATTGTTTCTAACGTAGGCCTATTCTCCCTAGCTTTACAAGACAATTTGAACCAACCTTTAAATAGATTGTTCTTCCTAAACTTGTAAACGAATTTTATCAACATTAATCGTCGTCTTTCAAATATTGTTAAAATATCTAATTTTAAAAACAAATTCGTTAGATTTACATCTTTACTTTTATTTTTACGAAATCTTATAACCGCTTTCCCATTACAGTAGTACGTTAAAATAAAACGATTAATCTTATCTTGTAATTTTTGTAACTCACTCGATGACTGCACACACCATATATTGATGCCGTAATCAATGATTGACGTCACAAATGATGACAAGAAAATTTTTAGAGTATTTTCTGGGAAAAGGCGCCTCAAGCCGTACATTCCACTTAAAGCTGCCAACATCTTATTGTTGACATGATTGTAATGACCTTTAAAATTAAGCGTACTATCAATTACGTACATCTACCTACGTAAATGACCTACGTTTATGTGGCATTGTAACGTGCGTGCATGTTGATGTTCACTTTTCCAGGATGAGTTGTGCACATTGCATTGACTGCTTCGGTTCAAGGATGATAAAAACAAACATATGTTCTCTACTAACAATACAAGTCCATCGTGCTTCATATTATATGTGACTGCATTGATCCTTTACATTGCTAATGGGACACAGAAATTAATCAGTAGAAAAAACAGTGAAAAAGAAAGCATCCTTCCTTTCACGAGCCAAAAAACTTTCGATGGTTTCAGAATGAGTCGCCACAAAAAATGATATTGACCAAAGATATGTAGTGTACGATCTTCCGTGTAGTTTCATTTAATTATTAAACACGATTCCATAGTCTTTCCTTCCGTTCTTGATATAGCATGAACCAAAATATAAGGAAGAAGTAGTACTTTGATTTGAAGGTTGAGTTCTCAACTTTTTCCATAATTCTCTCGAATATAAAGGGAGGAGAAAGGAAATTGGATCGCTTCGTTATCAGTGAAATTGCCATTTTCATCAAGCGTCCATTCCGTTAGTGAGCCGAACAAAACTTTACGACGGTTTAGTTAGACTTATGAATATACTTTTCGATCTCACATCTTCTCCTTGACAAAACGCAAATAAACATGAGAGCCAACTCCTCCTTTATATACCTACTAGGAATACCCGCTAAATGCAAAAGCATTTAATCTCTAGTAAAACGCCATTCTCGTATAATTAAAATTACAGAAAAGCTGCCAAACTATAGGAAAAAGAGCCAAAATTCAAAAGATTTGTCTTATCGGCTCAATAAGTCAGATTATCGGCTCAAAATCATTCGGCTTGTCGGCTCAAAAAAGTCGGCAACCCCATCCAAACCCATGACATGAGGTATCTATTAGTGAAAACAGAACTTCAAAATTCATAACCGTTACTTAGTTGCCACTGCACTGAGGGACCTTTTTTAACCTATGGGCGGCCATGGCGTCACGCTTCACAATGACTTGAGACAGAGTTGGGTACATGAGGTATGTATTAGGGAAAACATACTTCATACCTGGATACTCCAAAATTATTGCCATGTGAGCCTTAGGCATGAGAAACCGATTGGCGCAAACATAACTTCAAAGGATCGGGTCGGGTTGACGAAAATTTTAAATTTGTCGGGTCGGATCTGACGATTTGGATCTCGAGTCGACCCGTATATATTATTTCTGATCAACAAACTGTAGAGAAGCTATCGTTTTACAACGTTCGCATTTTCTCTTCACATTTTCATGTCATGTTATTTTTGTTTTGTACTTTCAGTCTTTTTTCGCCTTGTCTTGTTTCGACGACTGCACTGGCCAAACTATTGCACTTCCTGTTACTTTTACAATACAATCATTCACCCTCTGACACAGAATGCCAATTTTTAAACAAAGCGACCTACCACTATCACATTTTATGGCACTGATGAAACATGCTTTGCCTATCTTTGGGTTGCTTCGGGTGATAGAGATTAGATGAGAGCCCGACCCGACACGCTAGGGTCGGTTCGGGTCACAAAAGTTACTGGTCGGGTCAGGTGGGGTTGATGAAATTTGGAAAATTTCGGATCGGGTCGGGTCAATGAAAATGCCGACCCGTTTCATCTCTTTAAGAGAGTCACTCTTCAAAAATATTAACGAATTTTACTTTACAGCGTCTTTTATTTCGTTCTGTCCGTTTAATTTTTTGTAAGTACCTTTATTGACACAAATAGGTAGGTTTTATGAAAACTTTACTTAGCTACGTTATTATAGTGTGGAGATGTATGCTGGGTCGAAGGTCGACTGTCTGACGACAAGCAATCTCTAAATGAACCTATTTTACATGTGTATATTGAAGTCAGCCGAAGTAGACTGTAATAATCTCTGAAAATAACTACAGGTATTAGGCAAAGATCATGTGCCTCAATTTCGGTCAGTCATATGACATGTGAACAAGACCATGCAAGTTTTGTTTTTTGATGTTCGAAAGTACAATAAAACTTCTTCCATTTACTCAGACAGAATGTCAAACGTACACGTACAACTGATACAGGCAGATGAAGTTCCATGAGTAGAATCTTTGGAGATGCCGCTTTAATTGCGTGTCTAAATATGTGACATGTGAGATGCTGATTGCCGGGAATGGGAAATGACTGGAGAGCTTCACAGAGTTCGAGAGTTTATTTCCCATTCAGAGATTGTTGATTTTCAATTGTTTACAATTGCTCTTAGCATGGACTTAAATTTTCTGCTAGAAACTAAACAAGTATTCTGTCTGACTCAAAAAAATGTCCACTGTTCATAATTATGCATAAGTAACCACTTGACTAAAAACGAAAGAAAGTACCTATGACATGCCACCATATCAAGTTTGGCGATGTGGTTGATAATAATGTGATAATTTACATATATATTAATCTCTACTTCATAAAGGCTAAAGTTGTAAGATACACATGTTGCTCCTAAATTTTGATCGGTGCCGGCGTTTGCCTACCAAGGGTCTTTTACTACCTGGACTTTTTCCAACCATGGTCTTTTCCTTTCATGGTTTTTTTCCTACCACGGTTTTTTCCTACCACGGTCATTTCCTACCACGGTCATTTCCTACCATGGTTTTTCCTACCAGTCTTTTCCTAGTAGGTCAGGTTCCTACCAGATACATGTATATATCAATGATCGATGCCCCAGTACGTTGGATCTCCCGTCTTCTTTTATTCTTGTCGTTGACAAAAACAAAATATCGAGTTGGTTGGCGTACTTAACGTAACGTACTTGATGAGATAATAATTCTTATGTTCATTCCTGGTTCAATCTTTCCATATTATTTACACCTGAGGCACATGTAATAAAATTCTTTGGCGTAATCTTATGAAAACGTCCTCAATCAAGTTTCACATTGTACAAAGTCTTAAAGCCAATAAATTTAGCTAAAATATGTACAGTGCTCTTGTGCCATTATGTCATTTGCAAACACAGTTGGTACATTACATATTAGGTTACACAGTTGTGCGTAGGTTGTGTAGGATTTGAAGCTACTTAATTTTCAGAATTCATATTTCGAAAATTAGTTAATGCATAGTTTTTAAAATTCGATTCAACTACTCGAATTTAAGGTGCAAAATTGATTTTTAAGATAATACGTAAAAAGATTATGTAAATTTATTATTACCAGTTGTAGGACGGTATTTACAACTTCCTTGTTCGAGACCTGGCCAATTTCAATTAGTCCAATCAAAACTGCAAACTTGACATTTGTCTGATCTCCGGGGCTGAATTTAGTTAAATCTTGAAGTGTCGCTTTGCGAACAGCTAAAGGTCCCGTCGTTACGGTGGCAGATGTTGGAGGGGATGCCGAATTAACCTTCTGATCTTCTTCCCTGGATGAATCTTTTTTGTCGTCTGTGTCAACACCCGCATACTGTATTGCTGGAGTCGACTTGATATCATTGTTACTAACGGTTGATTCCAACTTTGAAAGTGCAGAAGCCTTTTCAGTGGGTGACTCCATTTTTCCCACTGTCACACTCGTTCCACTTTTGTCACTCATAGTGGAGGAATCAATGGATACAAAGTTTACTCAGCTTCCATCGTTAAAATTGCAAAAAATGCAACTTTGGGAAGTCTCCATATGTTTCATGAACATGACTTCATTGTATTTATTAACTTTTACATCCACACACTCAGAAATGAAACTTACTTTCTTCTGTAATTTATATTTCGTTCATTTACTTTATATCTAGCTGTATGCACACTTTCCCAAATTTTGGTTGATTGGATAGTGATTGACAGCTTGAAACAGCTTTAGTGATACTTAAACAGTACTCCCACGTTTATTAAAATACCACTTGAAATCTTAAATCTTACGGTATTATGGTTATTACCTACTTTATGTGTTTTTACCGAAATGTCATTTAAAGATTCTAATCTTTAATAATTTCTAAGTACGCGGGCTAATAGATGAAAACAGAAAGTGACGTCCACTCGGCGAATGCTGCCATCAACTGTTGATAATTTCCTCCGGGCCTTTTAAAGCTGAGATTTTCTGCATGTTGCTCACGTACACCCGCTTAAGATTTTCAGTTCAGACTTTTCATAGATGTAACGTTTTACTGCTGACTGTTTTTATTGTAAAATTATCCCGTCAAGTTCAAGATGCATAGCGTGAATAGCTGTCTTATTTCAGTTCATTATTTATAAGTTGTAACTACTTTTAACAGTCTATAACACTCATCAAGCCAACACCTCACCGGTTTGGGATAATTTAGAAGCTGCGCTACTGCACTGCACATGTAAGAAATTGAAATTGACATCAAGAAATTATTCAAAATGAATTTTCAAAAAGGTGCTGCCGCCACTTGACAAGTAAACAGCTACTTTAGAACAAGACACTGACTTGTTCAGAAGCAAGCCACTGTTTATGCTACTTAACGAAATACAAGTGTACAGGTGACTGAGGTGACAGGGCTCGTAAAGTCGTAATTTCTGTTTGCCGTTTACCTGTTCTGTATAACACATCATCTGCTAACCGATGCTGTTCTTCAGTATCGCGGTTGAAGCTCCGTTCCAGTAACAAACAAAACGCTAACCAGACACATATACCTAGATTGTGTACTTTTTGTAAGTTTTAAAAAAACCGATGTCATGATAAAGTTCTAAAACACTTACAAATTTTTACTGTGACTGAAAACTGTCCGTCGTCGTGCATATATAAAATATTATTATTACCACGTATTCTTTACAATATCCAATTTGAAAATGTGATGTACTGGAACACCATATGTGAGTTTGCGAAACAGCAATCAACTGTAAACTACTTAAACCGAATTTTACGAAGTGTGGTTAACAACACATTTCACAATATTCACAGAGCACGGGTTCTCCTTTATTATGGTCTACGAAGTGTGGACGATTTACTAAACATGTGGTTAGATGACGTGAATCTGTTCTTTTCTCCCTGTTGGACGAACTGACGTTGCCATATTATTATTCCAAATCCTATTCATGTCACATACATAATGTTAATTGGGATGAGAAAGACAGGTGTTTTAGAGAGGTTTGCTATTTTGCAACATCGTAATAAGTACCAGTACCAGTCCGTATTGACAACTTTGCCGTTTAAAGGTGTTGTTGATGTTGGTGCTCCGATACTTGCAAGAGTTTTTTAAATTGATGAATTATAGATGGGATAAGTGAAGAAATGGGACACAACATCATATCAGTAGTTAACAGATAAGGGGACAAGTAAGACGAGGACTAGAAAGCAACTGGACTGGACTACTGAAAATAAGATGAATAGATGGGCTATCAACATCAACACTTGAATTTCCTTCCTTCCTGCAACATCATCATCATTGTTCCTCGTAGTAGTCGTCATCCCACGAATGTAATGGATCATGGATTGTTATTGTGCCTGGAGTATTATTCTCCATGCATATTCTCTTGTGTGGGCTACTGAATGGATGGTGTCTTGTTTCTGCTGTAAAAGACTTGGCTGCATGTATGCATGTAATATGCGAATCGTGTGAATAGATCTCGTTTCGCTGGAGAACATTTTTAAATGGAAATGTATAAAAGGGAATATACCTATTAGTACAAAGTGTATGATGATACAAATTTTTTAGAGGTGAGTGTGTGCTTCTTCACGCTGTACTATTCCAGTATGAGTGAGGATGGCACAAAACATTTAAACGTAGACATTGGAAAGCTTCAAAGTTAAACATTTCTGCTATTTTAATCACGCTTTATCAAGCTTATTGTTGTTTTTAGTTGAAAATACAGCATAGAACGACGCTGAAAATTTAAAAGTTAAAAAATGTAATCATTTAATCACCCTTTGATCGTGAGGGGGGGAACTTGTGTAATATGTAGGCCAGCAGTCCTTGTCAACTAAACACGACATGTAAGTTTTTATCGAGTGATTTCAAAGTTCAAGTTATTAATTTCATTTTAGTGGCGATTTTATGTTATTTTGTGCTATGAATGGCTTACAAGCGTCAATAAGTTTTACCTTAATAGAAATTTATTATTTTGATACGAATATATATTCAATTAAATTTTACGATTACATTTAAATACGAAACTAATGCAATTAACTAGTTCAACCTTTTTTCAACATACCAACAATGTATAATGGCGGTCATACAGTAGGGTAATTTGCTCACCTTATATATCACTGAAGCAGCAGTTGGATCATGTTATGCATTAAGGTAATGTTGATGTTGATTCAGGTTCCCGTCTGTGGATGTTTTTTTAACACCAGCCGACCGACCGATCAGAAGAGCAACTGCAACAATTACTAGCTTAAGCTGGAGTACTGGAGTAGCGTTAACATTACTATTGGATTGGAGATAACTGCTAAGGTGGCTTAGGCATATAAATTCTAAAAAAAATTCTTTGGAAATCGTTTAAATCTTAAGAATACCTAGTATACAATTATACATACAACATAGGTATTCCTAAAATACCTTAATTTACCCAGTACCTAATATCTATAATATACAACGTATTCACATATCTGTATGCGCGTATGTACGTTTAAAAACTTGATTTTAATTTAACTTAAACATCATTGTCGCATTTTTAGCATAAAATATTGTGTACGATATGCAATTTTAAAACTAATTAGTGCAGGTAGTATTCTAGCACGAATGTTGATGTTACGTATTTGGCATGAATTACAAGATCCATATTTCTCTGGAAAGGAAAACGCACTCGTATCAAATTATTATTATAAAAGTTGACAGTTTTAAACATTTATTAAACATAACAGTTATTTTTTATTTTATTTTTGAAGTACTAAGGTGAAATTTTAATTCACAGTTAAATCCAAATAAAACTGCATAAACAACCAAAACAAGGTTAAACCAAGTTAAAAACTAGGATTGGGTCTACTCAAAATATCGTGGAGGTCATTATTAAGAGTAAAAGAAAGTTCACACAAGACAAGACTCAGAAATCCATTATCTGTTTTTAGCGTCAATTTCAACCTTTCATTTATGGTATGAATATCTAAGCATCTACATATATCAGTTAATCAACTCGATTTTTGACATTCTTAAGTCTATCTTCAAAGTATGCCAAACTTAACCAAAGAGCAACTTTCCGGCCGCTGTCACCAGATAAACAGACAGACATATTATGCTACTTAGTGTTCAAATATCGGGAAGGCAAGCCCAGTGTACAACAATAACTGCACACGGACAACATGGATGATGTGAGTTAGTTGTAAGTTTGAATGAAATGTTGGAAAACTTCACTTTCTAGAGTCTGGTCTGGCTGGATCAGAAAAGTATCAGCAACAATCTGACTCATGGGTATGGAGAGCGTATCCGCAAAATGTGATATACCGTACTGAAACAGTTAAGATTCATATTATGTACATAATATATATGCATATATATATTACGCCAAGTTCTGCACCGGTCAACATCGGTGATCTTTGAACATTGAGTCGCGTGAAATAGGCATTCGCAATGTTCTGCTCCTATCTTGCAGAAGCAGAATCCTTTTAAGATGTAACTATGTAACAACTCTATCTTCATCCATTCTTTCCGTTGTCCACCGGAAGTATAATTTAATTGCAAATGCATTATCATCCATGAACGTGCCACTGAAATATAAAATGGTACTGTGGGAGGCGTGCAGGCGAGGAGGACTCGTAATATCAATAGTCGTCTATTATATCATTCATTTTCCAAATATCCGTACACGTAATGCATGATAAAATTGTTGAACTTAATACCACTAAAGCATGACCCAATTCACCAGAGGGAATGTTTGCACGCAATCATGAAAATAGAATAAAATATATTGCTAGTTTTTATATCGATAGTGATAGGTAAAACACGAACATGTATGTACATATAAGCTTTCCTAACGTAAAACTCATTTTAGATTCTACAAAACTTTCATTTCCAACAAAAAGAAACATTTTCCACTTCCAAGCATGTACTATCAAATTACCAAGATGGCTATATAGTTTGATTTTCAGGTTACTCGTATACGTAAGCACAAGATTTATGGGAATTGGATACATGGATATGCATAAAATAGTTTGGCATTGTTCATTCAGTTTCATTGTCTCAGCGAGACAAAATTTATTCACCTAAATGGTTCTCTAATTGTCTACTTTCTAACCATTCTTTCAAATGCACAAGCAGATACAGATGAGGAGAAAGGAGAAACAGGACAAGGACATTGGTATTTGCTACAGTTGTTAATGGTAAGACATACCATTCAGATGAAAGTACCGCAGTTCAGCTCTCACTTTCCTCGTTTTCCACTCACAAGACTGTCAGACAAGAAGATTTTGATTTCAAACATTGAGTACTCCTTACTCCAAAAGTAAAACGAATGCTACTTCAACAGATACTTGGAACAAGGCAATTGAAGAAGTTCACTAATACTGTAAATGTTTATTGGTGGGGTTGGCAGAAATAAAAGTCAGCGGTTTTTACGTCACAGTACGAAAAATAAAAGTCACTGACAGATTTATGTCATGCCTAAAAAAATAGCGTCATTTTGACTGATATTCTCATAAATGTCTGACATGACATACATCTTGTTTAATCTTATGTCTGGAAACATTGAAAATCAAAATTATTAAGTGAATAACGGCAAATAAAGTTGCAATCTCGGGCATATTACATGGCATACGGGGCATGGGGCAATCAAAACTAAAAATCAAATTAACTTGCGAAGTTAAACTTAAATTATATCACGGCTTTTCAAACATCCGTGACAGACTATCAAACTGTTACATTTGCTACAAGATGGATTTGGTAGGCATATACACGTGTAAGTACATGTTTTAGCGCATTAAATATTGTTAAGTTTACATATATTGCAATCATTTGCGTAAAAATAGTTAATATATACTTTTTAAATACATTTTTACTTTCTGAAACCCAATAAACAATTAAAGTTGTCAAAATTTAGCTTCATTTTTACAAATTCAACATTCATTTTACATCAAACATTCACATGACTTCATTGTTTCATTGACATGAAACATTCACTATTTGCATAAATAGCGACATTTATTTGTTTTTCCTGTCACGACGCAATGACATTTATGACATGTTTTATATGACATTAAATGATAAATGTTTGATGTAAAAAATGTCATTTTGACTTTTATTTTGACAGACATTTATGACGCAAATGACACAGGTCAACCCTATTTATTGGGAGGGGTCTTAAATCACTTTTAAGAACACCTTAAATTCCTCATATAGAAAGTATAACCTTATGAACAACGCTTCATAATATTTCGTTAGTATTGTTGTGTTGTGTTCACCAAAGTAAATTATAAGAAGCGTCGTTGTTGCTGATTTAAGTTATTTATGGTGCTAGAAAGGATTTGGGCAACCCGATGCAATGGGATGAGAAGAAGAATATGTAATGCATGAACACTGAAACTTAAATTATAATTAAAACCACGTCTAATACCCGGTGTTAGGAGAAAGACTTTCTCAGAAAGCACACAACCAAGCGATATGCTATCAGTGCCAGTTAAGTAATAATTAGTATGCCAATTTAATTCAGGGACGAAATACTAATGAAAATATAAGTACAAGGAATACCATATAATGTAAATTTTAAGATGAAATAGGAATTTTGTGTCACCAAATTCGGTTATATATGTCGTATCACCACGCGGTATTCTATTCATTCAATAACTTGATACAATACTTCTAATCTACTAGTCCTACTAATATCGTGCCATCACATCACGGGAATTTCTTCAAATAATTCATGGTTTAAAATAGAAAATTTTCAGAATATGAATTGACTGAAACTAGGTAATTCAAATCTATTCAAAGTAGGGTATCATAAAGAATTTCGCTGTTCTATTTTCCAAACTACATCATGAGGTTTATCATACTATCGCATGCTAGTGGCATCAGCATGGCATGAGCATTTTTGCACGATTATGATGATGAAAATTTTAACTACACACGTCTACACGTCAAACTTAAGCATATTGTAGGTAAGCATTAAGTGTATGCCAAATCCCAACGCTATAATAATAAACCGACTTAATCGCAGTTATAGAGACGCAGATGGTTGTATTGATACAAGCTGATTGAATTGACAATGACTTGATATTTTGTCTTGTTAGTTGAACTGGTATCGCAACACAAAATTTGAGCTAATTCGGATTAAAGTTTAATTGTTACCCCCAAGTCATTTTGGGGGTAATTTGCTGAAAATTGCATCCCAGAGATGGCCCTAATCTAAGGCACCTGTGTGCCAAATTTGAGGCATTTTGGTTATAGCTTTTTTTTAAATGGCCTCCCCCCAAATGATCCCCCCCGGTGGTTGGCCAAATTTGCTAAAAATTATATCCCAGAGATGCCACAACCCTAAGATACCTGTGTACCAAATTTAAGCCAAATCAGCTGATTCATCTTGCCTGTGAATGATGACGAATAGACCGACAGACAGACAAACACGATAAAATCATTACTTCGATGAAATATCTTTTATCTGCGTAATAATGTGTCTGCGTTTGCATGTTTTTCTTCTGCATGAAGGTAATAAAATGCTGCTACTGCGATATTCAGGAAATACCCATAGTTAGGTTTTTATGTCAACTATTGTTTGAAAAATGATGCATATCTTTTAATGGCTATTGATTTGGGTGTGTCGTGCGAAATTCCACAAATTGGTTATGAATTTTGCATGTTTTATGTTTACTAGTTATCAACCAAACACATTAAGTGATTGATAAAATAATAGTACTGAAAAATTTAAACGGAAAAGGCATACAAGAAACTTTCGTGCTGGGCGTGGAATTTCCAACAACATCAGTCAGCCGACAAATGCTATTTGTTCAATCTAGGATAATTTAATTTAATAGGAATATTTTAATGTTAAATTGATTGCGTTGAACAAGATACGAACTTTGGTTTTAAATTGTCAATTCATGTTAATTAATAGGTAATATAGTATTTCATTATGATAACTTTCATTTTTACCTTTGTGACGGATGAGACAATATCAAGACTGCTGTAAGCAGTAAATGAAACTATGAAATTATAGTACAGCGACCAGACTTGCTCTTTTTCAGAGTGATGTGCTCTTTTTGAACACTGTACTCTGAAAATACTCTTTTGTAACAGATAGTACTCTATGTGATCTTTTTTATAAGTCTCAAATTTATGAAAAAATATTAAAACATCGGAGCGGAGTTTGCAAATCAACGCCACAACACAAAATTATAATTTCTTTGTGTATTTAACTTTTGATAAACACAACACAATAAACATGTAATAATAGCTTCCAGGAGTTGTATCTTACAATATAAAAGCAGAATGAAATTTTCTAAAACTTTCGTCAGATTGAGTGTAAAGTCTTACCATAACATGATGAAAGTCTGCTTTTGAACGGTGACGTCGGCATCCCGCCGCTGGTGGATCACTTGATTGGCCCTTGTGCTATGGGTTACCATCTCGGCCAATGAGATGTGATCCACCAGTGGCGGGATCTCGACGTCACCGTTCAAAAGCAGACTTTCATCATGTTATGGTAAGACTTTACACTCAATATACGTTTCAAGTGCAAACGGCGCAACTCATAGCAATGTATTAACGTACACATAACGAGAAGGAAATGTGCAACTCATCCCGAAGGTTCCAATTGCTTGCTTTTTTCAATTCTCTTCGCTTCAATTGATTTCTTTTGGGGTTTCAAACGGGGCCAACGGTCACGATGTGCATCTCTGGTATTTGTGAGGCGATTTTTACCAAACGTTGTATACAGGTAGCCTATGGCCTCCTCTGAAAGTGAGCAATAGTTTGACACCCTGTATTGTATGTATCTTAAAATCACCTATGATCTTAATTATAACGATGTTTCTAAATAACCTTTGACCCTGATGATCTATGGGGAGGATGTCTACCTTACGAGGATACCTAAAGGTGTCTGCGTTGCGTACTAAATTTTGGGAAAATCGGGATACATGTCGTCGTGAGATACGTTTTCCTAAATAACCTTTGATCTCGATGATAACATATTGGTTCTGCCTCAAGAGGGGTCCATAAGTTACTTGTGTCTTGTATACATAATTTGGTCTAGATCGGATCATTGGTTCTTGAGATATCGCACCGACAGACACACAATCAAAGTGATGTTGTTTCCGTTTCTGATAAATATAAATGCATATGAGAAGTATATATTGGGTCATTCCAAATTCTCGCAACAACTTTGCTTTCACTTTACTGAAAAACCAACTGGTCAGTAAGAATCAACTTGTGGTCATCATGATGTCGAGAAATGGGAAAGTTGTCAGACCAAAAACCGTGGTGAAAAATTAAGAACACTTTCACTAGATGCATTTTTTGTAAAAAACCAAATTTTTTGTACACACTCCCCATTAAACTCATCACTCATCCTTTCATAGCAACTACTGCATAACGTGGTTCCTGCCCTAATGGAGCTCTACGAGGTCTGGGAAAATGTTTATTTCCAACAGGACGGCACACCAGCACACTCTGCAAGGCCAGTCAAAGAATATTTAAACTCTGTCTTCTCAGACAACTGGATTGGTAGATGAAGTGCGGATTTAGCTTGTCCAGCTCGTTCATCCGATCTTACACCGCCAGATTTTTTCCTTTGGGGCGTTTTGAAAAATGTCTATAAAAATCCTAGACCACGAGGTACTCCTTTTTTCTGTAAAATGCAGTTGTTTTAAATGTTTCGTTGTTATTAAAATGTTATCTTATCGTTATCTTGCTAATTTAATGCAGAAGTTGCTATGAAATGGTGAGTGATGAGTTGAATGGGGAGTGTGTACAATAAATGCATCACGGTTTTTGGTGTGACAACTTTCACATTGCTTGGCATCATGATGGGTTGACTCTTACTGGCCATTTAATTTTTCAGTAAAGTGAAAGCAAACGTGTTACGAAAGTTTAGAATGGCCCGATACATGACAAGTTGATGACATATGTAGCTATGTAATATTGCCCTTATTGTTTTTGCAAAAAGTGTGTTAAAAATGATTTTGTCCATGACTTTTCTCTTACAATTTTTGCACGGTTTTTGTAGTCTGCTCCGCCTGCTGCTACGACGTTATGATATTTATGGTAATGCAACCTGTCAATTAGGTTGGTACATACATTTGACATTTCCATTTTGATGAATTGTAAAACCTGACTTAACATGCATGTCTGCTCAACAAGCATACTGGCATGCTACCTACCTGTCAAAAATCTTGATAGATTGCAGCTAGGGACAGTTTAGTCTTTATCTACCAAATTCCGTGCCCATTATTAGGTCTCCTATAGACCTATTAGTTTTACTATGTGTGTCTGTATGTATGTATGTCTGTAGACACGATAACTCGAAAACTAAATAAAATTTTCAAATCCTGTTTTCACCAATCTATAGGTATGGTTAAAAGCTTGGATGAGTTCGAAGATGAGGTTTTGGGGTCAACCGGGGGGTCACTTTTAAAATCACTGCATGACCTATATATTTTAATCCAC
>JAHZNB010006884.1:0-11444 GCA_027744295.1 Callyntrura guangdongensis | reverse complement strand
TTTAATAAAATATGAGCCTTTAAGGAGCATTAATTGAATTAGTGCAGAAAATACCCATGTCTCTGTAAATATACACAAACAATCACATCATTCAGTTAAATGGATACCCAGTTTACTTTTTTAGTATACGTATTTTTATTATAAACTACCATGACCATTTTTACACCGGACGCATTTTCCTGTTCCCATGATAAACTTGAAATAACGAATCAGTTGACAACGTTGCTAAAAACACTTACATAGAGTATCTCTTAGCCAAGTTGCATATTACCCCGGAAACAAGAGATATAAGTTCACTTGAAATTTCACTTTTTTGCGTACGCAATTGCAGATGAAGGGCGCATGCATGATTGCAAAGGATCAACTTTGTATGAAGCATTTTTCCAACGACATGTTATTAACTATTTTGCTCTTGCAACGTACGAAATATTTTTACGTTCTGCTGAAACAACAACTTGTCGACAAATAGCAAGGGAAAAGGAATTTATTTGTTTTATTGTAGTAATATATACATATAGCTTGTAAAGTACGGTATGAAAGATTATCATAGTCAGGAAGATGGAAAGGGTTAAAACTAGCATTTTTTATTGTCATCAATGTTAAACGGCACATGTATTATCTCGTGGCAGGGTGAAGCGTCTTTTTTTATTTAGATGCCTGCATTTATTCAAGTTGCAGATCACAGCAATTCTCCTAGCAGACTAAAACTTTCATGGTCTCTTGTCTCTCGTTTCCATCCATAAATATAAAAGCATTGTTTTTTTTCAAACAGCCCACATAATTCAACTCAACCTAATATACATTGCGTTCAATTATTTTATTAGACCCCAAGACTTGCATAATTTATATGCGAGTTAAAATCCTCTATTGACCTATGAAAAATGGTTCTATACCCATTCTTTAAAATCAGCTATCATCCTCATTATTCCCTTTTTCTGTTTGTTTAGAATAAAATCGTCACCTTGCACAACCGTCGAGGGTTTCTGGATTTGTTCTACTAGCTAGTGTTGTGTGGCATGCTATTCAACGGACTCCATCCATTCGACAATTGTACGAGTTTTCTGCGGATTCAGAGCGGATTTCCTCAATTATCTAGTCACCCTCTCTCCGGTTCCGAATGGACTTGAACATTGCATTATTTTCAATCTCGCCCGTTGTTGTCGTCCTAGGTTCATTGTGAGTATACAAATGTGTAGTAGTACGAGTAGTGCGTCGCTGAAGAATTAGGCATACACAATAACACAAGTGACCAATAAACGTTTATGTGCATATTAGGATTAACAACATTCACGACGAGAAGAGATTGATCCACTACTACTACCACCAGCGAAGCACAAAAAGGGAGTGTAATCTAGTGAGAATGAGGGGGTGGCAGCAGTAGCAACAACAAAACTTTAATAACATAATGAACTGTCAAGTGAACATAGTTTTGTTCAACGGTGCGGCGATGCCAACGAATATTTAGACTTTTTACACGACAAGTTGAATACAACAAGTTAGTGTGTTTGTTTGGTTTGTGTGAGTGAATCTTGACATATTGTACATACGTTTGGAACTTTTTTGGTGTGGGTCGTGTCGTGTCCATGCCCATGAATCGATGAGAAGCAGAGGGAGAGCGAGCACGAGAGAGAGAGAGGAAAAACTACCATCGAATTAATTTTTCCAGTGCAAGTGTGTAACTACTGAACCAATCCTACATTCCATTTTAGTACGTACATTTTTTTCGCAATAATCCCTATTTACTCTTGACTCTCTCTGGTAACTAACGAGCCATTGCAACGCGGGTCACAAGTCAAAACAGTGATGGTCAGTTTGTCAATGGAGTAGAGAAAGAATGGAAACAAGAAATAGTGTGTCATACAGCGGGCAAAGTAGTTGAACCGAAATAACACACATACACAGCAAGAGAAAAAAGTAATGTTCCCTTTATCCCAATAATACTTAACTTTTATAGAACGAAAGGGAGAAACAAATACATTTTTTCCAGTAAGCCCAATGTATCCAACCAAACCCAACCATCAACAGACGCAGTAAACGAAGGTGGAGTTTCGTTGGGAGAAAATGTGCTCTGAATAGGAACAGGAGATTCTCGTTTTCGTCCATAAAAAAGGACTGCCAGCTTTGTTGGATGATGATTCTGTTCGATTTTTCAGGTCACGGGTTATTATGGTAGTACTAGTTTGCATATTGCCAAGATTCTAGGCTCTAGTGATGAGAATTTGGCAAAAGTATCGCCATTTAGGACACTTGCGTTAAAACAAAACATATACACTGGATGTTTGTGATTATTCCACTTCTCCATTAAATAACTGATGATACAAGTCGGACGTGCTTCTGTGGATCATCTCAATTACTTTACGTACTTTTAACACGCTCCGTATTGCTGTAATGACTTGTGGTTATGGCAAAATAAAGTTGGGGATAAAAACAAAAGGAAAAAATATAACGTGTTTGTATGTGTGCATGAGTGTGTCATTAACTACACGTCAGTAGCGTCGTCTCTTACAAAGAAGAGAATACCACTGAGTTTCTGAGTAGCACGTCATTCTGTCATGGCCATCATCGTACGTTTGTTCTCTTGCTTCATTGGTGACACGACACTATTCGATTTGTCTGTTAAAATATAACTTGCCGTCAGTGGGGACATCTGGAACTGCAAATAAATACTATCGAATTAGACCGTTTAAGCGACCACTGATTTCACTCTTTACGGCAACTTGACTCTGAATTTTCCGTAACGCATATCATCGTCTCTAATAAATATATATACTCATAACTTACACTATATATAACAGTACACTGATTTGTGATTTGGATGCAAAATAATGGACATGCGTGTTAACCTTGCTTTCGTGGTACCTTCTTGTGTGTCCTTTAACGTCTCTGCGGGAAGGGTGCTCTAAAGGATTTGACAAGTACGACCAAGTCATTAAACAAACTGTGTATATACCCATACACGCATAACGCACGTGCAGGAAACCGTACTTTAATTTGCAGCTATTGAAGCCAAGAGTTTTAACTATAAATTGTCCTGAATATAAATCTAGATCTAGCAAACGAGTTCAAAGGTCAAGGCCAGTAAAGTGTTCGTGTCGTTAGCGTTATTGTTACCACTTACAATTTCTCCGTTAGGTGTAATCTCCAAATACTGATGGAAGTGACGTGTTCAATATTTATTCCAGATGCTATAATTACTTCTTCCCAATTCTCCTAATAAATATAATCACTTGCCTACAAATAGAATAGAGCGTTTCAAGATTTTTTAGGCAATTTCAAACATGAGATTCAGCACGATGGACTTTCTTTGTAAACTAGGAGCACTCCTTATCTGCTGTTTAGGTAAAGTACTTTTGTCTATTTTTACATAAATTTCAATACTAATTTTATTAATAATAATGGTAAGATTTTGGAATATAATGTATCTACTTTTCTGCATTCACATTCCGGGAATGTGTGTCTTCAATATAAATACCCAGTCACCCATTTATGAATTAAGCATACAAATGGAGAGTGTCATACGATTGTTTTACTACACACGCAAATTAATATAGGTATTATGTAATGTATTTCACTTTAAGACTTGACAACTCCGGTAAACTAATCAGTGCCGAATTATCAGTGATATTCATGAACTAATGTACCATGTACCTACAAAAATACCATACCAGCTTTATATATGCCGAAATGCCCATTTTATTTTTTTGCAATTGAGGTCATTTTCTTTGAGGAGCAAAAATAAAAGGAAAAATGATTTTTCTGAAATTGATTAACTGTCGTCCTACACAAATGGACATGACACCGAAACTCCATTAATATTAAACTAATTTCAATTAGAACATGTACGACACGTTAATGCAAATGACTAAATTTCACGGCGATTGCTTGAGAATCGAAACAATTTTAGGCGTGTTAGTTGTTCATTGAAATTTCCCAAATGACCGCTTTTGTACATCCCTTAAAATTATTGCCAATTCAAAACAAATTATTGCTTTAACCAGAATTTACGTTGTCCAATCGCATTAAGTATTAATTAACCAATCAGATTTACAGGACAGTTAATCACTGCTTTATCTGTTCGTGCGCACAACTTTCGTGTTCGATTTCAGTTTAATTAATTGTTTACACATCAATGTAGGACATATATTTTGTTGGATGAGATTATCGTTATGGTGGTATAGGCTAGAGCACTACCTATTATTCAAGGGACAAGCCACCATGACAATCTTTCAGATGAATTACAGCTAGTACTAATGATGTTACCTAAGTACAAATAAAGGTAAATAAATAAATAAAGGGAGTGTGACCATTAAACTATTTTAATTTGACAGTAAATAAAGCATATATTTAATAAAGTTGACAACAAGTAATGTATTTGAAAATCACATGCCAATCAGAGAAAGAACGTCGACTGTAACAAGACAACATTACCGTTTGTTTTTTCTCTCTACTATATGAAAGAAATGTTCGTTTATCAATATCGAATATCAATAAGGTTGTACTGTGCAGCTTTACTTTCTCGGATCAAACCATGTTTCCTGTTTTTCACGGTGTTCTCAACTTTTCAAAAGAATAAATGTTATAATGTGCATTCAAGTGATACTTAACCCCTTTTGCTAACAGATTTCAACTTGCCAGACTTTCCTTCTTGTGGCTTGCAAATGTTGAACTTTTGCGTTAAATTGTTTAATATCATTACATTTGTCATTTGCAATTTGCCTCACTGGGACATTAATTCGATTCCAATGCTAAGCATTGAAGATTTATGAAATAAATTACAGGCGAATTTCAGCTCCATAGACACATCTGCGTTTTTCTTGATAAATAATTTAAAATGAAATCCGCCGTCACTTTTCTAGGTTTGTCAAATCTTTTGCCATATCAGGGAACCTCGAAACATATGCACATATGCAATGCATGTGTGAAACAGGAACAGATCCCAACACTTATCCCCTTGTGTCGAAACAAGAATAAGAGCTCAACAGTTTTATCAATACGGCATAGACGCATACTGTCGACTATTTAAGAAAGGCTGTATTAAAAAAACCCAAAAATTTCCTTATCACCAACACTATACGTGCAACAAAATAAAAAAATGTAACTGGGCAAACATACGCTTGTCGTATTATTAAGTTGGTGGTTGCGCGGGTGCTATTTTTATTTTGGCCTTCACAGTGTAGACAAATTTTCTGTGAATAAATGAAATTCTCTCAGCATGCTGGAAAAATTCTCACATCTTCACACATAATATAAGTTATGCTTCTATAGCAGTGCCACTGCACAGCTTGTAGAATTTTTTAGCGAAAAATTCTAGCATCCCAAATATACAGGTGCAATATGAGTCCCCGGGGTTTCGTAAAAAAAAGTAGCAGAGGCTTGAGACTTAAATCAAGATACGTACGTGTTAGATCTATGACACAAGCCTTATGAGTATAAATTGTCAGTGGGAAAGTAGTTTTCTTTCATTTATGGACAAATATACTGACGTATTATGAGAAAATTTTGAGCCACCCGAATGTGTTCCTTGGTGACTTACAGAAAACAACAGATCTATTGAGAATTACACTCTACTTGCATGCAACAAACTCGCAAACAAGAAATATAAAGTTTGCAAATGAATGTCACCAAAATTATAGGTTACCTTCTATTATCTCATTGGTGCAAAATCCCACACTTGTTACTTGACATGTCACGAACAATCAATCATTTCAAGAATCATATTAGCGATTTTCTACCGTTCTTGACAAGCATGCCATCACATAATTAATATTTGTTTACAGTGACAGCATGTTCGTCCTTTCAGCTTTAACAACGGAGCTTTTTTGTGACGTGAACCTTTAACTGCCTAGTTAGTACAACAACAAACTTTGTCGGAGAAAATCATAGAAAGTTTTCTTAAAAGCCTTACAATGACAAATTTTTGCCAACTTTTGTAGCTTCCTCCTTTGACACCATTTTATATTCTAATCAGACAAGGAATGGGGTAAGGAAAGAGAGTAGTATACCGTTATTCATATTTCCAACTGTGAGTAAACTACTAATGAGATTGCAAGATAAATAGTTGTTTGCTCGGTATGTTCCTGAATACTTCATTCTGCAATCAGAAATCATTCATAATTCATGCTAAAATGTGTAGCCAACATTACCACCACTCATACATGTTGCTATTCTTACGTTTTCAGTTGCCACTCCAATTTTGAGTAGGGCTTAATTGTACCAGTGGCATCCGGTGAGACCCCCAAATAGGTACTCATCGATGTCGTTATGCTCAAATCAGGTGTGAATTACAGTGTGTAAGCGCTTTAACGTTAGGCTGTTACTTTCACCATGGCACAATCCCAAGTAGCCCCAGAATGGCACATTACACATTACACATGTTTCCAACTAAGGATTCCGACAAAGTTTTCTTTACAACTTCTATAGTGACACAACTATCTCTCCCTTCACCAAAACAACCCAAGAATCCCTTCTCGATTTTCGGAATAATGTGTTTTCCTTGCAACCATAAATACCCACTACCAGTTTTTACTGTACATAAAATGGCAAGAAACTTCGTCACTCGCGTTTACTTTATTAAGAGTTTGGCTCGGAAGTTTTATTGTTGGAATCCAAAAAAAAGTTGTTGACGCCACTATAAACCAAAAGGAACGTTTGGTACTGAACGCATTTTATTGAAACATGGTTTAAAAAAAGTTTTAATAATTCCGTAACAATAAAAAGTACAAAGTCTTATGATTTACTGTGTAATAATGGCATACTAAAAGTAGAGCTGCCACGGTATTTATACGAGGTAGGTTTAGAACCAAGAAAGACACAATAAAAAAGGTAGCTTTTGCAATTCTACAGGGAATGGCATTTATTTATCGTTTATTAAAAAACTCCCAGTGTCCATTATATGAAAAAAAATTCATACTAAAAAATTAGAAAATTGTGAAAATTATTTATGCTGTGGCTTTAATATTTTAAACATACAATAATAGCAATTAATTTTTACAAAAATATGACTCTCCACTTCCAGTTTTCCTGGTACAAGTGAATAGAACTCTCAAATTTCTACACTGAAAACTTTTTAAAAAGCATAACCTAGTAAAACAATGCGGTTTAGGCAGGAAACAAAAGTTGCGGAATAACTGAAGCTCCCTTTTTGTTGATGTGCTTGGATATCACGAGCACGTTTGTACATTTTAAAGCATGTAGTACATCCCCAGAATGTGAAATGCATAAGACAATGAGTGAAAATTCATGTGGTTACAGTAATTGCATTCGTTTAATCTAAACAAGAATTGCTCAAGAATGCCGCAGCTTTTTTTGTCGTCGGCGTCCATTCAGTTAGTACCATTATTCGTCCTCTGTTTCATCCTTGAGAGTTCAAATGTTCGTTACTACAGAACACCATAAACATACATAAAATACACATAAACATATTTTCTGTTGAACTTTATATTTCATCCGAACTGTAGACACTGCCCTGTCGTCGTGGCATGGTTGAACCCAATTCACACAGAATGACGTACTAACTATTGAAATGCCAGTCCTTACGTTTTACTACGCCAAATACAAATTGGCACTCATGATGTGATATAAAGTACTTTTTGTTCGTCGCGTGTATGTGTGTACAGTGGCACCTATAAAGGAACCGAGAGCCCTATAGTATCGTTTCCTTGCCTCTAGTGAGTTATCGATCGTCTTGTCGCGTCACCAAAGCACCACTAGCGTATTTCCAACGAAATAATGAATAGAAACTAACAACGTATGTAACCAAACCTTACCTATTCGCGTCGTTAAGCACGTCTAATAATAAGCACAAAAATGCAATATGATTCGTTCACTAGATAAGACGTCTGTAGCTCCTAGCAGACAAGACACTGTGTACCCATAGTATTTATATATTCCTTTGGTTTTAGTCCCTTGTTGGCGATGTATTCGTTAAATTGAAAATTAAAAGTTAAAGATAGATATACAATAAAAGATAAAAGACAAAGATAAAGATGTATTGAAGTAAAATGTATAGTTTCCTTGTTAAAATCAAACGATCCCACGTCGCCTGAAAAACCGCATAGCAAGAAAAAGAAATGGTGTATGCATTAATCTTCAAAAATATACCCATGTTGCAAAGTCCCTTGGTAGTATTCATGTAGAACGACGCATCTATTCAGAATTGAAGAGAAAATTTATCGAACCACTGGTTTGAAAAATCCACCCACACAAGATAGCACACCTTAAAGCTCTTCACACACTATACTCCCACACTCTCAGAGTATCTCAAATATCACAAAGGTTCCTCCTTGAATATATGTTAATATCCGAACACTTTTTCTACAGAGGCTTTTCTATTCATGCTAAATATTGAGAACGACATCGACAAGACAACTACCTAAAAACATGACATGGCTATTACCGCTATACAATACCTTGTTATACTTCTAAACGTCAGGCCTGCGGGCTGTTCGTAGTTTGTACTACAACAATCATCATCATCATCATCCCACGACAGTTGGCGTTTACGCTTTGTATTTTTCTACTTGCAAACTTTCAGGACAATTTTACCTTTAGGGATAGTTCTGATTTCTGAAATCTAAACCGTGGAACATTATATAGGTACATAAACATGATATGTGTAGAGATTTCTTACAGTCGATTCACAGAACAAAACCCTGAAAAGACAATGATAGTTTTCATAATGACTACACTTAACAAGCTCTACATATAGCATATTGTCAACGCCAACTCTTGAAATTCGTTCAGACAATGGTGGACAGCCGACTAGCATTTACAAACTTGCCGATCGGCCATTTAATCTAGAAAAACACAAAAACGGCTCACTTACCAAGTCCCTTCGTATTTATAACAACATCATAAGCGCTTTCAGCAAACATGTTTTTCTGCTTCAGAAAATGGAATGTTTCCAATTTTTCTCTCTCTCCGGGAATGGCCTAAATGACTTGTGTCCAGGTGTGCAAGTATACACAATCGTTTTTGAATAGGAGCAGCACAAGTTTCTCCCCATCCCATTTTCGGAGAATACTTCCGTTCCTGTGCATTATAGTTAGACACATGAAAAAAACGTGAATAAGTATTGGGAGTTATTTCCATTGTGCTCACTTTGTGTGCTTAGAAAACTTGGATGCTGCCAGGTTTTCCGCTTTCCCTTTCCAGAAGATTCTTTCAACGATAAACAGAACTTGAGACGAGTTAAGAACCTCTTGTTTTCATTTTTGTTGTCCAGTGAGAGAACCTTCCTAAATACGTAGTTGTGTAGGCTTTCCTACTAAAAACCTGTTAAGCTAATAAATGTACTTACACACACACAACGCAATAATTGCATGCTTAGCAATTCCCGTTGCGGAATGATTCTCATGCCAAATGCTAAGCGACGTAATATATAAACGTATAGGCAGGCAGGCGTCTCCCTAACTTTTTTATGCCCTGCCTGCGTGTGTGTTTGGTGTTTGTGAATTCTACTCTCTGTCGTACAGCAGCAAGTGCTGAAAAACATGTTTTTATTGCTCGCTGACGTTTTGTTTGCTACTAAAGGGTAATTGCAAATTTTTTGATGTTACAACGCACTAAGGGCAACCGAATGGGGAAATATGGAAAATAGAAAGAAAGTACATACCAAGTTACGGCTTGTTAACAGAGGTCGTTTACCAAATATTTGAATGATATGAATACAGATGTAAAGTGTAAGAGTAAAAAAAATTACGAGTGCAAAGGCAGCACAATGAGTATTATTTCAAAATATATATCTCACTCAACCAAGCATGCATTTACTTTTAGTGTAAATGTCCGGTGCTTCCGGACCAGAGTACTGGTTATATAATCAATTTTTAGATGGATCGTATACCACAGGCTTGTCATATATTATTGCCATTTTTGTTTCTGTCTGTTGGGTCGTCCGTTCGTATTTTCTGGGCATGTGTGTACCCACCCATGTATTTCTATCCTGTTGAATAATTTGTTAAGGGGATCATTTTTAAATAATGCTTCCATGAAAAATTAAAAGCATAAACTGCTGAGGACAATAACAGATTTTACGTTTCAGAGAGAGAATACGAAATTTTATTTGAAAGTAAAGTACCACGTGTTTTAACTCAAATAGCCAATTAAACTACGCCTTTTGTACTAGAAACTTTTCAAGAAACACTAAAAATATTATGACAAATTTCCTTAGTTTTTTTAAATGAAAAATAACTTTATCTTAGGGACTAGACTAAACACACATACTGACGACGGACTTGCATCCAAATATATGACGACGAAAATTTATTGCTGGACAGAGTAAATATGCGGGTCTTGAAATAAAAGTGAACTCAAGCCAGTGAATCGTAAAACGGGGTTTAAAGTCAGCTCTTCACAGTCTCAAATACGTTCCGGGAAAGCAGAGCTGTAACTTTCAGACAACTACGAACTTTGCTTTATCCAACTGACACGTCCATGTATTCCTATGAAACAAAATGTATGTGTTCATTTTGGAAATGGTTTTCTGTATATATATTTACTTAAGAGTTTTGAACTACTAACTTGTTTGTAACAAAGTTACAACCCAAGAGACTGGTCCTGGATAGTATAAAAGCTTTTAACCGTATGTTAACAATTAAAATTTCTGCAGATTTTTTTGAAATTTGGTTACTAGTGGCATTTCCGTAAAATAAATCCTTTAGTCCTCCACGTTTAAAAATTATGGTGCTGCCAAATTACATTCGCACCATAATAAGGACATATGGGACACGTTATGGTTATCTGAAGAAATTATTTAAATATATTAAAGCATTGTAAACTTATTTTAATGTCGTATTTACAGGGTTGGTAAGGATAATTAATGGACAACAAGTGGAAATCATCCCGAGGGAGAAAGTCGTGAAAAAATTCATAAACGACACTTATTTCGTATCCTGTACGCTGTCAGATGGTTCCACCACTGGATTCTGGGTTAATCCAAAAGGCCAAAGAGTAGACGGGGCTCCGCAGAGGTAAAAAATAATTCATTCTCTTTTAATAAATACCATATCCAACCACCTAACATGAACCTTGAGAGAGACAATATAAAAATTAATTGCTTACCATATAAGCGACAAATTCATAGCATCCATCCATTAGGTATGCATGTAATCTGTTTACTTAATCAGGTTAGTGGTTTCCCCCTACACATTTCTTTGATCGTACCAACGCACTTAGCTTCTGGTAGAGTATGAACGAATACGGTATAATAAAATTGCCTGTTGAGTAGTACCTAGCCAACATTTCCTGCTTTGTTTTCTTTGTTGAGGGGATGTAGGTTCATACATTTTCAACACCGTCGTTTCAACTGCAGTGCCGCTACATTTTCTTACCTGTTCCCACCCAACCAAGTAAACAAGTTTTTAAAAGGTGTATTGTATATCGAATCCACATATTCCGCATTACCAAGGTATACTTATAGCTCTGTAGCCTAATAAATATTTCATTCA
>JAHZNB010006883.1:0-14460 GCA_027744295.1 Callyntrura guangdongensis | reverse complement strand
TTTTTTTATCTTAACCTACTCTACTCGATTCCGTGTGCATCATTTAGTTTAACGCTGATTTCATTTGGCATGCTTATGTTGTTATTTTGGAAGCGGAGAAATTATGATGATTATGTTTATTACCCGGGTTACTTTTCCTGTTTTTTCTTCGTAGGTATAATAAACTGGCAAAAATTTTGCTGTGAATATACAACAAATGCAGATACGAATGTTTCTACTTGAAACACTATAAGTACCGAGTTTCATAAGTATTCTTGGTACACAGAAAACATCTTTTTAAAACACTTTCTCCGGGTCACAAAGATGTTTTTGTTGGGCTCTCTTTATCTCTAGCTTCATTCAACTTTACCTTTTTCTCATTTTTTGGATGTTGTTCCGTGCAGCTAATATAATAAACCTGTTATGAGTTTTTTCCTCTTTGAACCTTTTTCCTAGAGAGCAAAACTTTACATTACTCTAATACACTCTGCAGCTGCTGTCGTCTATTTGCTTGTGTGTGTTTCTGGAAAACATCATAAAATTATACTAGACAGGATACCACACACGGTGTTTTCTATATTAATATTGATTATAATGACGACCGCGGAATTTGGCAGGGAACTCTCAGAGTGATATAATATCCAGATTGAGTTCCTTATAATGGAAGCAAAGTTGATGGGGATTTATTAAAATTAAAAGATACATACCATAATGGAATGCCCTATCCGGAGTTGTTAACGTTCAAAAGTTTGTAATTTCATGAATACAGAATGCTCCACGTTCCATTTTCCTTTTAATCCTTGCTTAGAACTTTAAACATTTTCCCATATAATATTTACTGGCAGGACATCATCAGCTTAACTGTAAAAACAATTGCACTCCAGGTGTTCGACTTTCGGGGTGCCGTTGGAAAGTTGATGCAGTTTCTCCGGAGAGAAAGTTTCCTTTTACTCTTTTGAAAAGGGAAAAGATTGCAAATTAACAATAACAATAACTAATAGACAGTGCATTTCATTTTTTAATATGTAGTTTCTACACGCCCGGGCAGCCAGCATAAAGGATCAATGTAAAATCATGACTTGTTTGTACGTAAATTAAGGAGTATTTTGAGACGATAGTTAATGATGGCACCAGGGACCAGACAAGCGAAACGATTGCAATGCTCATGTTAAGTCATGAAAAGTTTAGACGTTCCATTTCAATTCTCAATTCAGAATTTAAATCTAGGCATCTGTGATGTTAAAAGATGAACCAGAGACAAGAGTAAGTAGTCAGAAAACTTGAGACGCATTTCAAGAAGTATCTAACTAATAACAGTGCCAATCAGTTTTCAAATTTTCTTACTAAATGGATCTTACGTCTTATTCATAACCGGAGTGCTTAAACTTCACGGAGTATATGAATGACAAGGGTTATGTCATAACACCATTTTGTAACCCTCTTCTCTTTCTTTCCTCTCAAGAATCTAAACCATGTTGCTTCCCATTTGGCAAGATGTATTCCGTTCCACAGAAGCTATCGAAATCCAAGCCCTCACTGATTCAGTCTACTACAGCTTGGGAACCACGTTTCTACAGTCTTCTATGAACTCTGAACAATAATCGAACTCGCTGCTCTTTTTTTTAAAAAAAGAAGAAGAAAATACCAATTTACTTCAAAGGTTCAGCACCAAACCCATCTCAAGATTGAGAAAAAGTGAAGCTGTCTTCGTGCATGTGAGTATAGTACGCTGTTTTACCAAGTTGTAACACACGGCGTGGCGTCTCGTGCTTCTCCTTAAGTGTCAATTACTGTCAGTTACATTTGGCATCGAGGCAATCAAGCTGGAAAATATATAGAGTAAAGTGAATGATACGCTGCACTGGCAGCGCAACAAAAACTAGAAAACTGGTAATTGCGATGCAGAGACTCCTGTCAGACCAGAGTGTCTATTATTTTGACCAGAAAGTCCCATCTCCGGTCATGAATTATAAAATGAGTCGTGTGCTGATATACCGATACTTGCGTTCTTGTATACACTTACACACGTCGTCCTTTTGTTTTGTAAGATTCAGAATCTCCCTCGTGTTCATGTCTTTCTTATTTTCCTTTGACAAAGCAAAACATGTACTACATCGTTTTCCCATACTGTATTTTTCTTGTGTGTTTTCTCCCTCGGGAGAAAACCCTAGACCGGGAAAAAAACTGCCAGAAAACGGACAGGTCGTCGTCGTTGTTGTTGTTGTCGTGAATCGTGAGCCATCTCGCAAATGCAAGTTGTTCGAGCGGAAACCACATCAACTTTGTTTGTAGGGAATGCAATGTAAAGGGAAAACTGCCGCTGTTGGCTGACTCCACACGACAACGACGACGAGAAGAATGCATTGATGGAAACACTTTTTAAGGGTTATAGAGGCTGTTTGGTGGCAACCTATATAGCTCGTAATTCCCTCGTAACGACCGCAATAACAGCTAACTATCATCATTATCGTTGCGGTGGCTTGCGTAGACAAGACTCGCCGCACTGCGGATGATGTGGTGTAATCATTGTGTAAAACAGTTCAAAAAAATGAGGCTACAAGGGCACTAGCCAGTTAGACACCAAGAATGACTAGACTCGACTGGATTATGAGGTCTTTGTTAAAGTGACAAAAATTAGTCTAATGATATAATACTCAAAACGCGACAAATCGGTATATAGATCAGTATAAGAGGCGCATAGGCACAGGCTTAACAGAAGTGAATGGAGTGCACTCGTGTTTCGTTTAGAGGAGACAAGTTTATCTTTTAAAACCCGGCTTGTCTTGGCATTTCTATAAATGCATTGAAAAAAGATCATCTGGTGTAAGCGTTGGAATGAAATTAATGGGAGTCTATATACATGTCATACATTTGTACTTATTTGTACTACTTACGATCGTTAGTAGGTATGTATATACCTATATTATTTTATGTGGACTACACATATTATTATCTGGCTGAAGAAAAAATTGACCAATATGTAACACAAAGTTGATTTTTCACGAGCTGATGATTCGTTAAAACAACGTAACAGAAGGCACACAAAGCGTACTTCGATATCGATATTGCTACTTTATTTGAGGGTAATTCCTGGCATTGTCATAGTGCATCTCAAATCTTAACTTGGAATGATTTTCACTTTATAGCACTCACGAGGGGGGTATTCTGCTCAACTATTACTCTTATGGAGTTAAGCCTTCATGATAAGTCTCAGGTTCTAACGATTTGTTGTTTATTTGTTCCCTGATGAGGATTCTTGTATACGGATCGAAACGGAATTAAAATACTTTTGACACTTGATGAACCCAAATAATTATTATTTTCCATCTAATAAGATTTGTTGTTTGGGAAAAAATCGAAAAAATCGATTTTGCGAACCACATTTCTATGAAAACCTGATGGAATTTAACATGTGAAAACGGAAGTGTGAGAAGGGTCCCCCTATTCTGAGTTTCAAATTTTCTCGTTACAAGCTTTGAATGAAACAATATGGCTTAATACCATAATATCAAACCAGCTCTTCCAATCGATCACACATCAACTATTACTTTGTAGGTTTATTACACAGATGAAAGATATTTCATCAAAGTGATGATAAGCGTGTTTGTCTGTCCGTCCCTCTGTCTGGGCGTCATAAATCTACAGGTCACACGCTTCAGCCGATTTGGCTCAACTCTCGACTCAACTCAACTTTGGTTGATCCGCAGGAGGTCATTTGAGGGTCGAAAATTAAACTTTTTCCAAAATACCTCAAATTTGGCACACAAATACCTTAAACTAGTTGCATCTCTGGGGTGCAATTTCAGCAAATTAAGTTGACAACAGGGTAGTCATTTGGGGAGTCAAAAACTAAACTTCACCCAAGTTAGCTGAAAAAATTTATAGCGATACTAGGTCAGCGGAGAAGATAAAATATATAGTCTTTACCCATTCAATCAGCTTGTATTAATGTAACTATTTTCATATGCTGCATCTACAATAAATTTGCTGAAATTGTATAGCATACGTGTCGGTAGCCTAAGGTACCTGTGTGCCAAATTTGAGCCTAATCACCTGAAGTGTCTGTCCTGTAGAGTGATCACAAACCGACGGACGGAACAGACAGACAAATACGCTAATCTCAATTCAATACTTCAATGAAATCTAGATTTCATCGGCGTAATAAGCCGGCAGCGATAGAGACGCAGATGAAAATAGTTACGTTACGTTTAATTTTTGACCCACAAAATGACCACCCGGTGGTCCACTGAATTTGTTAAAAATGGACCCCAGAGATGCAACTAGTTTAAGGTATTTGTGTTCCAAATTTGAGGTATTTTGGAAAAAGTTTAATTTTCGACCCTCAAATGACCCCCTGGGGATCAACCAAAGTTGTCCAAATTGATTCCCGTTAATGCTATTATCGTAAGATACCTGGGTGCAATTTCAACAAATTCGGTGGACCACCGGGTTGTCATTTTGTGGGGTCAAATTTTTTTTAGATTTTTTCCTAAACAACAAATCGTTAGAACCTGAGACTTATCATGAAGGCTTAACTCCATAAGAGTAATAGTTGAGCAGAATATGAGGCAAATCTACGTCGGACAACCTCCGATGTCCCCTTGTCAGTCGGCGATAAAAATGAGTTTTTATTCATTACTTTATTACTTCAATATTGTCATTACCTGCGTTTGTGTTATCAGATCTTCTACTGACAAAGGGCATGCAATTGTGTGCTTTTGTTATGACTTCTGTTCTTTTGAATTTATTTTTGTCACTATAATATTAAGCAAAGGGGCATTGTCATCATTTAAAATACATATACATATGTTACGTTCTTAAAAATAACATTTATTACTAAATTTAATATTTATTTTCGTGCGCCATGTCGTGTCGCAATGTAGCGTCTCTTTTATAAAATATAATGTCTCCTTCGCGGTTTTTTGTTGAGATATCTACCTACCAAGTTAATGCAACTAATTTAATGTGGTATCTAGTGCATTTGCATTAGAAGTTTTCCACTTTACGTCCCTACGGAAAGAGGGTTTCACTGAAGATATGTTTTCATTAAAAGTTTTACCGTTAACGCAGTAATATTTAATTCCCATGTCAAACTGTTCAACAACATCGTGTTCCTTGTAATAGACGGCAGTATAGTGCTTCCGGACCACTCCTACATATAGCCATCTTCTTAAAACTCAATTATTCACCTTGACTTTTTTCCACTAAAGTTCACTTTTCCTCATTTAGAAGGTAATTTGGAGTATTTTGTCACGCTGTTAGTACGAAAGTGCACAACGTAAGGAGACATTATGGAAATTACCGTATAAGACACTATTTTTTAAACTAGCAAGACAGAAAACGAATGAGTATAGCAAATTAGTAAACGCATTTCAAAATGAAACAAGAAATTTAATGAGATTGTGTTTGTCATGTGATTCTGTTGTAAACAAAAAATTTCGCTTTCTTTTTCACCATTCAACGCTGCAAATTGTTTAATTTCTATTCCAAAGTTTCATATAGCGTTCAAATGGATTTTACTTTTAACTGTCGTAAACTTTTCACCAAATATGAAGTTATGACGACACCGTGTGAGACGATGATGATGTTACAAAAGCTACGGTATAGAAACAATACATCTTTCAGAGGGGGTGTCGCATACCCATAGAAGTAAATTGAGCATACCACAGAAACTCAACTTGTGAAACGCATTTTTTCTCTTTCTAAAAATGTAATTTTAACGAGAAAATTCTTGTTAACGCCAATAATACAAAATCCCTTTATTTTCTTGAACATATCCTTGGAAACTTGACAGCTTGGGTCGTCGTACTTTCCTCAATATAGAACCTTGCATTTTACGTTCATATGTAAAAATTAATGGTTTCCCTTTTTATCTTCATTAGATCGCTACGCTTTCATTTCGAGGTCGTCGCAGCAGTAAAAAACAATCAAAACTCTCCATTACTTTCTCTTAATCACATTTTCGGTTCAAGTGGCAGAATCGCAAAAGCCAAACCGTCAAGAGGACAAATGACAAATCTTAAGTAGAAGAAAATCGCCAAAAACAATATTTCTATTTTTCTTCGTTTTATCGATGTTACTTGCAGTCAAGTCAAACCATAACTGAATATCTGCATGTCTACTTGACTTGAATTTTGAGTTGAAGTTGACTTGGCTATATTTTATTCTCTAACAGGGCTTCCCTTCCCTACGACCTTGTGATCGTCCTTTTTCATTGTTGTTTACAGTAGACAGTTTGCATTCCTTTCCTTGAAGCATTCTAAATCAGAATACTTTTAATGTACAGAACATCGTACCACCATTTTGATTACGTACGATTTGCTAAAACTCTACATTTTGCGTTAGATCGAACCCCCTATAAATAAAATACAAATGACACCGTAAATCATTCGACGCAGAAGAGCTTTTGAACATATCTGCCAGCGAGATTGTCATGTTCGTGCAACTAATGAAATAGTATGCAATAATTTTTTGGCGATTTTTTCTTCTTTGGAGATTTTTGGTAATTTATGTTTTAGCGATTCCATCCGCACACGACATTTTCGACCTATCACGATCACGATGGCCTTTTTTACACATCCCTTTTTGCTTTTCAAAACTAATTTAACACCGACGCTTGCAGAATTTATGACTCAATACAAACTTTCACTACTTGCGCAAATGCGTACGTCTATAAAAATCTGTTTACTGATAATATAGTGCGTTAGCGGTGCGGTGTGTCCGAAAGAATAAGACACATACTACATTTAACGCAAGTGTAAATACATGATCCCTTAAAAGGAAAGTAGGAAGTAGCTTATTTTTCAATATTTTGGTCGTTGAACCCATAATCCTTACTGGAAATCTTATTCCAACCATTTTAACAAGAGGTGACTACCACTTGGCTCATTGGCTGTCCTTTAGTGTTCTGTCCTCTCCCCAAGTGAACGGGCCATTTTACTATCTTGCCCATTTCCAATGGTTTATGGCTGGTAAAAGGACGTAAGCATGACTCACGACTAGGAAGACGAATAGTGAAGTAACCAGTTTCAAATTAGGATATGACTCAAAAGAAGTTGGGTTTCTGAGTGCATTGCATCACCGAGTGCATAGGCCTCTTTTGAAGAATAACTTTTTTCCGATTTCGTTCATCCTCATCTATCATTCCACAATGCGACAGAAATGGTTTCTATTAATTTCACCATTTCTTTAATTAGATTTCTTCCGCGCTACACCAAACACACTTTATTTCACCGTTCGTTAAATCAGTTCTCGTCAATCTCCGGTTGCCGGTAATAGAAAAGAAAGACAACAGAGAGATGTTGTACATAAATAGGAATTGTCAGAGCAGCTCAGTAGTGGAATCCTCGAATTGACCAGTCGAATCACGCACAAATTCAAGAGTAGTAAAGCGTCTTATTGGGAAAATCGGGTTGCTAAAAAGAAAATACTTGAGTACTGTTTGTGAAACAGAGCAAAAAATCAACGTGCAGTATATCTTTTACGCACTCGATGAAAGGAAATTATCTGCGAAGAACGTTGCGATGCGAAGAACAACCACTGATGAACAAGACAGTCATTTCCTAAAATCTCGTTGACTCATTACCAAGAAGTAAACTTTTATGATGGTAAAATCAACTTTTTAGGACATGCAAATTAAAGTTTTGTCAAACCTGAATGGGTACAGCAATAAAATATGGATTTTTTGTCAAATATATGAATAAAAGTGCAAAAATATTGTCAAAATAATAATATATGCATTTATGGCATTCACATACAAAATATGACAAATATGAATTTTTAAGTATGGCTAAAAGTGCTCCTTTTTATGTGATTAGTCCACAAATTGAAGCTCATAGGAATCTTGAAAACTATGTGGAATATGACAAACCTAAAATTTTAATCCTTGACTCAATGCTCATTACATTCACCTTACCTTACTCGACAAAATTTACGAGTTAAATAAACTCATGCGTTCAGATTCCTTGCTTTTAATTTAACTATATTTTACTTCAGTGGAGAAAAAATTTCCGAACACCTCATTAGAAAAACAAAGACGAGGAGGAGGCCTGGTTGCTTGTTGCGCCGGGAAGTCAGAGCCTAGAGAAATTGTGGTAAATGACCCAGAATAAAAATTCAGGCACACGCAGTGACTCACTTTTGAACTTTTCTTAGCCAAAAATATTTTTGTTTTGGCAACCAAACTCTTCAGCTGGATTTTCAGTTTAACCCATTGTAGGGCACAACGCAACGTTTCGGAGAAACCGATGAAGGCCACCGATTTTTTGGTGCGTTTATTTCGTTGAGAAAATTACGAAACTCTACGTTGTTTCACAAAATCGATGCCGTTTGTGTAGTCTTATTGTTGAAGATAACCCACAACCACAATATTTTACTGGAAACACAAAACAGCTGCTACAAAACTAAAAAATCCTTCAGTTACGCCCGTCCGTAAAAAAGTAACAAAATTGATTCAGTGAATTAAATCCAGATTAAATCTCGTAAGGTAGACTGAAAAGGAATTATAAATAAATAAATAGGTAATATCACGATATGATACTACCTACCACACAAGTTGCAAAAAAACTAAAGCAACCCAGTTTTTCTAGTATAGGAACATAAGATTTAGAACAAAAAGGGCAACGAACGAATGCAGGATATTTCCATCACGTAATTCAATCCGTTTTCACTCAAAATTCAACGAGTTATTGCGTTAGTGGAGTAACAGCAATGAACAACGGCTAGAAAAACGAGCAGGTATTAGTCAAGAGGTGATTGAAGCTGTTCTACAAAGGAAGTTGAGAAATGCATTATTAATATTAACCAACCCATTTTCATTTTCTTTTAAGTTAGTTGAAAAGACAGGGAAAACAGAAGGAGAAGAAACGCGACGGAGCATTTCTACTACAACAGTACACACACAACGAATTGCTTACACTGTACATTATAATGGTACCTGCTCTTTACTGCACTAGACTGCACAATTGTGGCTTTGTGGTGACTAAATAATAGGTGGGTGGTAACGGTGATAACGAAATGATAGACGTTCATTGTCTTCTTAAGCATACTATTTCTTCAGCTGTAGAAATGCCAAAAGGATGACGGGAACGGGAGCTGATGAAGATGAAAGAAGCAACATCTTGTAAATATTCGAACTTGGCATTACACACACACAGATTATATTTGAAAATGCACGTGACGATACTGATGAGAAGCATTAAAAAATGAAGAAAGTGAAGGGAGAATAAGGAAACGGAAGTTGTGGAAACGGAACACAAGCACGACATTCTGTTGCTTGTCTACTCTCTCTCCCTGTCTCACAGTCTGTTGGACTGTCTAAAAAATGCTCCACTGCATTTGCTCGCCGACTGTTGTCGTATTGCGCCTTTGGATGGTTGAATGGCAAGACTTTTTCAAGTGGAAGGTGGAAGGATGTAGGAAGGAATGCTGCTGCTGGTACGATTGTTGTTGGTGACGACGATGATGATGATGTGATTACTCTTTATGTTTATGGGAATAATATGAATGCATGTTCCTCTTTCCGTCAACGTCACCATCATGATCGTCGTCGTTGTCGCCTTTGTTATTCTGACTTTACGTAGTCGCTGCCAAAGACAGGAGGTTGCGTAGAGAGCCGTGGCTGTAGCGGTATCAAAGCTAAACCTCAGCCATTTGTCACCTCGTCTTATATCATTTTCAGTACGCACCAGAGGACGACAGGACGAATCCTTTCTATGGGAACCACCCGGTAGGAAAGCCCGATTTGGTGGGGATGATAGAAGAGGCAAGCATTAAAACATCCTGTTGATGAGATCGCAACGTGTACTGCTATTACAACCACGCAGCAGTCCGGGTGGGAACACGGTGGTATTAAATTATGTTGAGGGAATGAAAACAGGAGAAAGTGCGGCAAATTTTGCTGGAGATAACAGATACATATACGCATAGAAGTGATACGGAAAAACAAGGTAGTTTCAAATGACAATGCAGCAGGGACAAAATACAAGTTTGAGTTTCAATAACCGCTTGTTTATGATATTACTGCATGTTTATGATGATCATCTATTAAATTTATTCTGTTTTTCAAGTGTACGAACATGCTGGATGATAAAGCGTTACGAGGAAACGCGTCAAACAGAGAAACGCACGTTTTTTGAGTAAAAATTTACATTTTCTTGTTACGTTTTAAGTAAAGTGGACGTAGCGCCTGGTACGCAATGAGGCTAGATTCAATGCTACAAGGTTTCTAGGAGGAAAAGTAAGTTTTTTTAGTTCTCCAAATTGCTTATAACAACAATACAGGTAATAATTTATGTAGTCAATGCAGAACTTTTGATAGATGAAAATGACTGGATAATTAGTCATATGATAACTTTCACTTTCCAGTTATCTTGTGGAAGCACGTGTTCGTCAAAATGGCGAATACAAAAAAAATCAGACAAAATATCAAACTTATTATTTTTGAACTAAAAAAGCGTATACTATGCAGTGTCATAAACGGGGTAGACCCTCCCATATATTGATACGTAAATTATAAATTTTATTAACAATTTTTCGGTACAATTACAATTGACATTAGTTTTGAATGCAAATTTGTTCCCTATTCCAATATTTATTTATTTTATTTATTCAAATAGTTTACCATAGTTACCATGTGTAAATTTGTGCATTTATGTCATATTTAGTCGACCTTGATAAATCCATGTTACGAAATGTTTTTTTACAGTTCACAACTAAGGTACAGTATGCACTCCAATTAAAAATAGTTTTTGTGTGTAAAGGGAGAGGTAGTTTTCTATGAAACGAGTTTTGTTCCTTTTGTACTTGCTATTAGTTCCATTGGTAGGAATACACGATTTCACTTGAGTAACTAATCGCTTGCTCAGATTAAATGCTAGCTAGATTTGGAGCGTATAAACAAGTATACAAATAGTAACTAGTGACATCAACTCATGAATACACACGCTTCGATGCTTCTTCCACGATTTTTTTTAGGAAAGCTTGCCACCAGCAATCCACTTAAGTATTGCATTCTCCTCTGGTGCCCAGCCCAGGGAACACTCGTAATAATAATCATCTAAACACGCCGTACAGTAAGTAATGTCCATTATATTTAATGGGATCGCACCAGGTGCGTGGATTCTAAATTCTCTTTCACAGAAATTATTATTGCGAAAAGTGTACGTTTCCCCAGTGGACGCCGTTATACGGCAACGATCATGATATAGTAACACGATCATTCTGATCTCTCTACACCAACCAACTAGCTGCTTATCATATTAACAGTTAATTAAACTCGTTCTCTCCTCGTGTCGCCTCTCGTTAGTAGTTGGCGTGTCTTTTGCTTCATTTTTTTGTATTGTGGACGCTGGAACGTTAGTGAATGGAAAGTTTCGTTTGTGTAGTACAACCTTAGAAAACTTTTTGTGGTACCATAACTCATTTCTACACGTTGTTATTGAATTTTTCTGCATTATTTCGTTTTAGTGACCTTATGCATGGGAAAGGGTACACGGAAAATAATAATGATAGCAATAAAATCCGAAATGAAATTATAAATTTCTTTTTGAGATGTTAATACGAACTACACTTTTAACATGATTTTCTCTAGTTGAACGCAGACTTGTGGAAGCGATTTGGTTAGTTGCCAGAAAAATAATGAAGTTGATGCGAATAGACACAGACACACACACCTACCTCTACACACAGAAAGAAACGTTCATTGTCAGAGTCTTTCAATTCAATCCTCTCTAGCGCGAAGCCCATTTTATTTTCTGGGAAATGCACACTCCTGAAAAGTATACGAGTGGCTATTAATTTTATGACATTTTATTGCTAACACGCTGGAAATTTTGCCGAAAAACGAACAAATAAAATATCAAGCGGGTTGCACTTTTCTCAGAAAATGTTACCAGTTACGGTAGTAGCCAGTAACCAACCCTGGCAGGATCAAACCAAACCACAAAATGGAAATGGGAAACGAATGCTAGATCTACAAAATGAATGAACCAGTTTTTATGCAGGGAGGCTTGAGGGGCAGAAAAAAAAAAGAATCAGGTTTGAGTTTCATGCAGCAGGGGAAAATGGGAAGCAGTGTTGCAATAATGAAATACATGCCCGACCTCAGTGGGGTTTGGGAAGTTACTAACAACACCGCAGCAGGTTGTATTGCCATAAAAAGTATAAAAAAAAGTAAACAGAGACAATTCACACAATTATTTCATATTTATATGTGTATATAGCTACTGTAATAATAAAAACGCACAAATATTCTGCCTGAAGAAAAAAGTTTACAATCATGTGCGACGCAAAATGCCACTTTCAATTTCGTCTCCAAACAAGCACGTCTTTTCTCCTGCCACTTCGGAGTAACTGATCAGTGTCCGGTTCACTGCCTCATCATAAATATGTTTTCCACATGTGAGCTGTAAAGGTTGGAAAGGAAAAAATATTTCATCATTGTGAACATGTTCAATTTTATTGCGTATAACTGAGCTAGTTAGTAGTAAGTATATCCACATCTTGTCCATTTTTCTTGTGATACATACCGAGCGACTTTCACTCCAAAGTAACTTACCAATAATAATAAAATACTAAAAAAATTAACCATTACACGAATTTCATTCGTTTTTTTTAAAGTATAATATTTACAGAGTAAAACGTATTATGTTTTCAGATTTGACTCTCTGATGCCTTTCCTTCGTGTCACATTTTTACAGTTTGTTTTGCGCAGCGCCCCGGGACTCAAGATGAAAAGTGGATTTGCATGAAGGAATGGATTTGTTGAGAAAGAATACATGCAAGCGTGTAAGTAGCTACATTACGACCTGCGGTGGTGGTAGTGGTATAGTGATATTTAATAAGCGATAAGAATACAATTTTTTCTCAAATAAGCTTCTGCCTTTAAAAACCAACAGCGCTTCACTGCACCCTCTCAGATCGAAGTCAGAGATTCTATATACGGCATAAAAAAGTATCATAATGTTTAGGATAATGTAATAATGGTAGAGAGTTGGAGGGAGAGAGAAGGTGTTTTTTTCTCGGCGTTAACGTTTTATTGCACAAGAAGTATCTTTACTCTGCTTTTCAAAAATATCTCAAGAAATACAAAATAGGTCATTTCCACGCAAAAAGGAGAGAATATGATGGCATCTCTTTTTCCACAAATCTCCAGATTGTAGATAAGTTGAACAGGTTTGTAGTCTACTACAAACTCATGGCTTGTACATATATATTTCTCGTCTCATCATCATCTCATCACTCTACAGCCAACTGGACTGGAAAGCAAAATCTCTGCTGGTGGAAAGTAATAATGTATAGAGAGATGTAGAATACAACAACGTGTAGCATAAAATAGCATCAACATTATCATCCGTAGCTATTGAAGCTCAAAGCTTTTTCTTCCACTCAAGTGGAATATGACACGGCTGTCGGGCCAATAATCATATCTCAAGTAATAATAACCAGTTTGTGTGTGTATGTATGTATATGGTGTGGGTTTGTCTGGTATTCCGGCTTTCTCTTTTGCACAATAAATAAAAGTATATGTACGTAGTGCACTTGTTACATTAAAAGGTATAATGGGAGTAATGTGTGAGTGGAGTAAAAATGAAAAGTCACAAATATATACACAGAGAAATTTTGCTAGATTTTTTTGTATCTCGTAATATTGGAAAGTGTGGAACAGACAGATAGCCCAAAGGAAAAAAGCAAGTTGTTTTTAACGTATCAACATAATACATAATAATAGAAATATGGCTTTCACAGGATTTCGATTGATGTTGGTTTAGGGATTTCGCGTTAGTGACTGACTTGTGGGAAAATTTTGAAATCAGTAGTATATGCAAAAGTCGATATATTACAAGAGATGAGTAAACATGTATGGAAAGTAGAAGGCTAGACTTCCAAAATGTACTACGCTAACGCTATTTATTTATTTAGCTTGTCTGTTTTTAAGAATCCGTCTGCTTTCAAGGTCGAAGTAATACCATATAGAAAACTTTTTATTCTGACACTACGATAACGAATAACGAGTACATATTGAAGTGGAAATGTAAATTGGTGGAAAAACTTGAAGTGGAACGATCATTTTTTATATTTTTCAACCAAACCATATCAAAGGCGACGTAGATAAATTGCCAATTTTACAAATGGTAGGAATACATAATCAGTTTTGTATGTGTAAATCGGTCGTCACGGATCGGAACAGTTGACTGTATGATAGCAAACTGGCATTTTGAGTAGTTTGGCGTTGTGTGTAGTTTTTATTAGCTCGGAACTTGGATTTACCTAAGTAGTTTGTCGCTCTAGGCTAATAAATTGTTATATTTCATACCAATATTATCGTATAGGTTGAACTTGTAAAAGTTAATATGCGTAAAATTTGGCAGATTCATGTCAGCGCAAGAGAAAGGTATTGAAACCTTGTTGCTCTTATGTCCACTGAGAGACGGGTATTTTTATCCAAGTAAGCTCTTTTGCTTGGTTTTCATAGATTTTCAA